>JANSTW010100555.1:0-18060 GCA_027564275.1 Diadocidia ferruginosa | reverse complement strand
ATTTTTATTTAAATTGATAGTTTGTCATCTGAAACAGCAATCAATTCGATTGATGAAGCAAAACTTCTTAATACCGAAATATTTTTCTATAAATTCTCTACAAAAAATACTTCATAACCAACAACGAGAAATAAACATTACAGAAGTTATGAGCAATTTAGGCAATATATATCCTTTTTAAGCCATTTTTTCAATATTTTATTCAAAACCGGCTGGGTTTTTTCCACTTAAGATAGCAATTTTTTTTTGTAGAACCTATTTTCTTTTTATACTTTATCATTCATGGAGAGTAATCGTATGAAGATTTTTTCCGATCGCATCATGCTATCGGGTACCTCCAGTACAAAAGATAGCATTTAAAAAAACATTAATTCTTATTTTTATAAATTCTTTGATTGGACTTCATTCATAGCAAAAATTGGACATTGGATTCGTACAATAAAAATAGATTGCTATCTTATTTTATGACGCTACAAAACTAAAAATAGTGAATAAAACCTAATTTTTCAAATTAGAGTTTTCAATTTTTTTTGACAATTCACGCAATTTCGAAAAAATTGGATGCAACTCATTATAAAGCAATAAATTTGAAAAAGTTATTACTTATAGAAAAAGAAGTAGTGGAAAAGTCAATTTATTACGCGAGAATTCTGAACCACTTCCAACCGTTTTTTGAAATTCCACAATTAATGAGTTTTTCATTTCTGGGCGTAGCAACGCACGCCGGGTACCAGCTAGTATTGTATAATATTTAAAAATATGTTTTAATAATATTTTCTTTCTATATTTAGTCGACACAATGCCTGAAGTATTAACATTATCTGGTTTGGTTGATGTGGAGCCTGATCTGTCGACATTTGAAAATAAAACTGGTTTAGCTGAAGATATGAAATTTCTGGCATCAATGCCAGAACTTTGTGATGTAACATTTTTGGTTGGCGATACAAGAGAACCGGTTTGTGCTGTTAAGGTGAAAATTGTAAAAAAATTACCTTTAAATTATATTTATAAAGAAATTTTTTAAGGCTGTACTAGCATCCAGATCACGTGTTTTCCAGAAAATGCTATACCAAGCTCCGTCGCCACAACGCAAGAAAGATCCACCTCCACGAGAAAATAAATTACGTTTATTTTTGAAACGTTCCTCAGAACCTTTATTGAATTTACAAAATGCTGCGCAGCAGGTGAATGATTTTATTAATGTTTTTAATCCTTAAATAACGCGTGACAGTTTATGGCTCTCATATGGTGAATTTGATTGGTATATGCTAAAATGTGTGTATCTTACCTAGGTATAACATATTAGTTGAATATTCTGTCTGACAACAATAAAGATAATCATGATTTTCAATTAAGTTTATATCAATCTGTCCAGGCTTAAATACCTATATGACTTAACGTTCTCCTAATTTAAGTCTGTTTTTATCAACATGAACAATATATCTAATATAATACTGAACAATGTGAATTTGTTGATGTGTCATTACATACCGTGGTTCGAGTCAACTTACAAGAATAATAAAATTATCAAGTATTTGACAAAAATTAACCTCGGTTAGTTTTAACTTAGTCCATCACAAATGTTAGACTGGGAATTGGTCATTTTCTGGACTAAAATATAGATTCACTCTGGGTTATAATAATTCCACAGTGATAACTAATCTCATTCCAGTATGAGCCCCTGCTAAAAATTGAAAAAGTTTTTTTATAAAATGGCATCGGCATGTTAATTGTACAATGTACACGAATTTATTTTCGATAAAATGATGTAATCATCATTATTATCGTGTCCTTTACTACAAAGCGAGAGAGCATATAGTGACCTTTTTATCCTTTTTTAAATGATAACATGATTTTCATTAGAAGGTTGTCAGCATCTCGCACTGGGCTTATTTTAGGTTACCCAATGAGGCGAATTTAAAGACTATTATATGAGAAATCATATTTCTTGATATTCATGTTATATATAGGTGAACCAAGTGACTTCCGAACTAACAAAAACATTAACACTTACGAATGAAAAGTGTTAGCCCAGTTTTAAAAAAAAATGCCGGCTTTACTGAGTCTCGAACTCACAACCTCCTAAGAACAAAACACTCACGTTACTCACTGTTCCATTGAAAAGAACTACAAGAATCTATCCTTTTGCCAGAAATTCACTGAGTTATTTGAACATGAAGGATACATGCCATAGAACTATATATATGTATAATGTATATACCAATTAAATTCACCATCAAAACAATTCAGTTAATTTCTTGTAAATAATAATAAACAAAACTACAAGTGTTCCCATAAGTCTGATGTGTTGAAAAACAAAATCAAATGTTATTTGATTCGAAAAAAAAACTCTGAATGTTAGACGTAATTCAACCTCATTTTTCTTTGAACCAGCCCTAGCCCAACACCCAAAAAATGAAATTATTTTTTTTTTATTTTAAATTAAATCAACAACATTTTTGTAAATATTATTATAATTCCTAATATTAAATTTTCTTTTTTCCTTTTTATATTTATTTGGAATTATGTTATATGTTTAGAGAAGTGGTTTCAGCCAACAATTGGCATCCATACCAGAGGTAATTGTTTTAATAATTTTGACGAAGCTATACTAATATAATTAGTCTTTGATAGTTTAATCAAATAATAATATATTAAGGATATAATATTGTGTTGTACAATTTGAATTGTTTTTGATGTTTTACTACATAATCTTCGTCTATATAATTTGTGAAACACTTCTTGAAATTTTTAAACTATGATACGTCCTAATAAAACTTCTTTTTTTGTGTTAACAAAAATATTTTAAATAAAACAAATATTGCTCATGTATAGGCGGTATGTTAAGATTTATCAAATTGCAAGTAGGTTGTTTTCTTTATGATAATAATAATTAAAATTGAAAGGAGTAGCGAGCCTTTACGGTAGTGTTAGTTTGTTCAATTGCGAGTGACCAACAGTGTCGATGTGTTTTATTGGTTGGTACCACTCAATACAAAAATTCAAATTCGCTATACAAAAATTCAATTTGGTTGTTGTTGTTGGAAACATTTCATATACAAATTGTTGTTGTAAATTTCGGGTTGCCTGCTCGCAATGGAACAAAACTAACACTAACACTAACATAAAGACTCGCTAAGGCTATTTAAATCAACAAACTAGGGATATATTTAAATAATTTTATTTGAAAATATCGTCATTTTGTTTGGCTTTTATTGAGAATGAATCTATGACATATATATATAATGTCATCATCAACATCATCGTGTCCTTTACTCCAAAGCGAGGAAGCTTTGCTTTTGTTTATATCTGACACCATACTTACTTAACAACAGGGTGTTAGTCTGATCCTCGTTCAACATCTGCTGCCAGGTGGACCTTTTCCCCGCCAACCCCCTCCAATAGTTCTTAAATCAGTTGTCAGTGCATTTTTCTATCTAACCCGCGGTCGCCCTCTACTTCTCCTCCTCTTTGGATTAAAATTAAATATCCTGTTACTTTCCATTCGTAGAACATGGCCCATCCAACGTTATAGTCTATTGGTTTTAATGAAATGAACTATATCTTGTTGACCATATAGAGCTTTAATTTTATTATATTATATATTATTTGAATTGAATTTTAATTGAACGATATCCATAGTGGAGTATTGTTATCAGCAACTCGCGAATAGGTAATATTTTTAGTGAGCAGGTTTTATACTATATCTAAGAAACCCTATTTTTTGAGTCATACAGGTGGATCAACGACTTTAAATAATATTTTCCCAAACACAACAATCCACGAATGAAAGATGTAACCCAGTTGAGAAAAATCCTCGGTCAGACCAGAATTCGAGCTCACGACCTCATGAACATAGAACAGCTAATCACTGCTCTGTGCTGGCTATGGCATATAATGTGACATACCTACCTTTATTCCTTTTAAAGAACTTAATTAATGTTCACTATAGATGTTTGTATAAATTTATTTAGAAATATATAATATTGGTATTTTATATATATAGGAAATGCACATATTATTGCTTAGTAAATTGTTATAAGACTTAAGATCATGGGAAAATATAGTAATTATATATTTATATATTTATATATAAGAGAAAGGTTGCATTTTATACGATTTATATATAAATGACAATTATATGATGGAAGTAAAATTTATATTTTATACCTCTTATTAAGTTGCTATTATATAAAATAACTTTATTGAGAATGACAAATGTTTGGATAATTTATCATCGCGCACATAAATATAATTCTTTTATAGTGCGATATAGTCGAACAATTATTCATAGAAAAGATTTACTTTTCATATATAGAATTTTCGATGTTAAATTAAAAAATCTTATATTACACTGTTGGTAATATAAGTAATGTCAAAAATATTTGAGCATTAAAGTGAACAACTTTCATTTTTTATTTATATTTTTTTACTTATACTATATAAGTCTATAATACATAAGATGTGATACACAATGCACGAAATTCAATAGAAAGTGAACTTTTTGTTCACATTTGCAAGACCGCATTCAATATAAAAATGTACAAAAACAATTTTTATAACAATAATGTAAAATATTGTTGTTATATATTTAATATTACTATATTTTATATTACTCTTTGTTTTGGATAGGTTGAACAAAAAATATAACAATTTATCTTTATGTTTATATGTATGCTCAGTTCATAAATATAAATGTATATTATGTATCTGTAGAGGCGCGAATAAACAAATTATAAACAATTAAAAAAAAGTTATATTTCGTAAACATCAAATGAGAGTTTATAGCATTTAAAATAAAATAAATCTACTTTAAATCCCCATATACCTATATGCGTTTTTATTATGCTATATAATTTAATTATATTATACAATATTTAAATGCCTAGGCAATATTCGGAGGGGGAAATCACTTACGGAAATTATGGGACAAATTATTTCGGAAATCACGGAAATAATTCATTTACCTGTTATTGGTAGATGCTCTCAACTTGATTATATCTTGACTAACAAGTTGAATAAATTTGCATTTTTTAATCAAATTTCAACTGGACTGTCAAGTCATGATCTTCTTTTTGGGCTGTACAAATGCATTGTTGATTAGCATGGCCGCAAACATATAGAAGTTAAATTTTTACAGCCGATTCTAGTTCGCATAGGCTAAAATGATCGATTTTCTTCAAAACCACTAAGAAAAAAGTTTCAGAAAAATCGGACATAATTTAGAGGTCCCACACGGCGGTTTTAGTTTTGTATGGAAATTTCAATAAAAATGTACTGTAGAAATTATACTTTTGGTTTAAAAAAAAGCTAAGATTATTCATGTGCAATCTGATGTCAGTAATCACCGTCCTATATGTATTTTGCCATCAATGTCGAAAGCGTTTGAAATTGTTATGACTAATCAAATTAATCACCACTTTGTTTAGCCCTTTTCATTCTGGATTCAGATCAGGACATAGTACATCAACGGCTCTTCTGACAATTACAGAAGACATTCGCAATAGTTTCGAAAACTAATTGATGAATACCGCTTTGATTTTGCTTGATTTTTCTAAAGCCTTTGAATCAACTGGTCATGACATTTTATGCAAAAAATTAAGGAATACATTTAGTTTCTCTTCTTCGGCTGCGTCAATAATCGAAAACTACCTGTTGTCTCGAACTCAATTTTAAGTATCTGAGTTTGTCAAAATGAGTCCAACTTTTGTGAATTTAAATTTAAGTATTAATTTTACTTGATATATTTCATATAAGTATATTTAAGTATCTATAAAACTTAAATATTTATTTTATGTATCTATCAAACTTAATAATAAGTAAAACCAAATATCAAAATGAGTCCATCCGCAATTTTTCTGTGTGTTTCTATATATAAAATTATGTCCTAATTTCGTCCAGTTTTAGTTGGTGTGCCACAGGGATCAGTAATGGGTCCACTGTTGTTTTCGATGTTCATTAATGATTTAACAACAATCTTACAATCTTCGAATATTCATTTATTTAGTTATGTTAGTGGTTCGCCTAATAATCTAAATGACGTTTTTTTTTAAATTGAACAGTGATCTTGAATTTGAATCTTTGTGGGCCCGACGTAATTATTTGATTCTTAACCCTATAAGAAATCCCAAGGTATTTTGTTTGCTAAAGGAAATAATAGATCTTTAATTCTCAATGTTATCTTGAATAACGAAGTAATTCAGTTTACTAACAATGTCAAAAATCTTGGAATTATTTTGGACCTATTTTTAAACTGGAGGGATCATCAGGCATATTGCAGCTAAATTTTGCTCGATTGCGTAGTCTGTGGATTCACAGCAATATAATTCCATTGGCTGCGCGTTTTAATCTAGTAAAATCATTAATTATTCCAATATTTACGTAAAGCGTTGTGGTCTTCTCTGCTGGTTTAGACTTAGTATGCAAAAAGATTTTAGAACGCGCATATAATGCTTGTATGAGGTACTGTTTCCAGACTGGAAGGTTTGATAGTGTGCGATCTTTTGTGGATCGCTTACTTGGATGCAATATTTTTATATATTACGATTTTCGTGGTTTGTCCCCTGGTGAATACTGAATTTCGGAGAAGATGTTTGAACAATGGTTGTGGGTAGTTCTGTTTTGGCGGCTTTATTTGTGGTACTTGGTTCGTGTTTTTGAAGCTATTGGTGCGATATGTTGTTTAGGGTAATATTTTTCTTTTCTTTCCATTTTTTTTTATTGTAATTGGTAGTTTTGTAATTTTAATTTGCAATATTTTTATATAATATTTTAATATTTTTCTTTTTTTTTCACTATTATACTCTGCACACCGTTAGTAGTTTTATTATATATTAGTTATATTATTATTTTATATAGACAAGAGACGTGATAGGTAATTAAAATATGATTTATGTGTTTAAATGTAAATAAGACCTTTTTAAACAAATTTATGAATAAATAAATAAATTTTTTTAAATCATCTCGGAAATCACGGAAATCATTTCGGAAAACAGAAATCATGGGATACAATTTTTTCTAGTGATTTTCCTCTCGCAATATTCCGAATAATTAAAGGTTGAATGATTTTAGGAACTCGCACTGGTCATATTTTTTAGTGATCGCAGTTAGGCGTGTTATACTCTATATGAGGAACCCTAAAAAGGACACGATAATGATCCGATTTTCAGTGATAAGTCTGAATTATTAAGTTTAAGTTTCAGTTCAACATACTTTTATATAAATTAAACATTATTTGTTGCCATATTAAATAAATCTGCCATTTTGATTTTTAATTAAAAAATTGTCTTTTAAAAAATGGAAAAAAATTAACTTCTTTAAAATTCCAAAGTTTTGCGAAAATATTTGAATGAAGAATTTTTGTTTAAGCCGACATCTTGAATTATTTTGCCACCTTGGATTGTATTCTTTTGAAAGATTATAATGTTTTTTTTTGTTTTATATTATTTTTTAATAGAATGTCTTGCACAAAAAAGTGAACTACTGCGCTCAAGAGACTTGACATGGCAGGAAGTTTGTAAATTGTCAAACTTAAATTCTGCGACGCCTCACCTAGACACTAAAAAAAAAATAAGAACAACATTATTTTTTATTTTCCATTTTTTCGAAACCCAGGTGTTTTGAATAATGTTTGTTATATCTTAAACCGTGTGCTGCAGTGTTATTGTTACAAAATAATAAATAAAAGTTTAAAATAAAAAAGCAGTTGTAATATATATATGAATACACAACACAATAATAAGAATACAAATTTAAAATCCACAGTCTAATAAATAGTCTATATATATTCATATTCATATTTTGTATAATTAACCAAACAAATTGGCCAACATTTTTATTTTGGTAAGATTAAATCATCACAATATGTGTATAACTTTTTTATGTTTGATATTTTATTGCTACAAATTATGCATATAACAGTTCAGCTGAAAAGTTCGTAAGCTAACAGAAAGAATCTCTTTTTTTCAAATTTGATTTTTTTATTATTGCTTGCGAAACAACGAATATAACGGTTATAGAATTATTCGATTCTATTTTTATAGTACGATTTGTCTTTGGTCTCAAAATAAGCTGCTGTTTCGGCGATAACCTCTTCATGGGCACTAAATTTCTTTCCTGCGAGCATTTTTTTGAGATCTGAGAACAGGAAAAAGTCGCTGGAGGAGAATACAGTGGATGCCAATTATGAAATTTTGCCAATGATTTTTGACAAAAATTATTATTATTTTTTTCTTCAAATGGGTCCATTTTCCGCGATTTACATTATAGTCGCTGATGATCGTTTTTCCCTTTTTAATAAAGTCGATGAGTATCCCAAAATATGAATGCCATAACCTTGTCAGACGAATTTTGCGTATTTTTATTGTTTTTCGACTCCAAGGTGAAATAATGGAGCCTTGTTTCGACCATTGTCACATATCAAAGCAAAAATTCGAATTTATAACCATGGAACAGCTCCAAACACTGCTTAGAATCATCAATTAATTCATTGTTGTTTTTGTCAATTCTGAGCTCGCGCGGCAGCTACTTTGAACACGGTTTTCGCATACTCAAATAATCATTAACGACGCACGTTCCTTTGATATCTTTAGGGTCTCAGCTATCTCGATCAACTTCATTTTGCGGTTATCCAACATTAGTTTGTGGACTTTTTTTAATATTTTCGTCGGTAACAGCCTTTTTGGGGCGTCCACTGCGTGGTTCATCCTCGGTGCTTATTTCGTCACGTTTGAACTTAGATATCCACTTCTCAATAATTGATTTTCCTGGTGCAGAGTCAGAATAATGTTTATCAAGCCAAACCTTAAATTCAACAGTATTTTTTTTCCGCAAAAAACGATGTTTTCTTTTTTTTAAGTACTTGTTGCTTCACTCAAAATAATATATCTCGTAAACGAATAGTACTGTCAAATTTATACACATGTCTTTTGAAGGTTAGGGCTAATTTAAAATCATATGGGTTTAATACTATTAGCGCAATCTATGTGTTAGCCTGCGAACTTTTCAGCAGAACTGTTTAATATACACATATGTATATATAATAGCCTATAGGTATAAAACATATTTTAATATTTTTAGTACATACCTAAAAAAATAAAATGTATTTTAAAAATTTCACAATAATTGTTCAATATATTAACTTCAAAGTTTTTTGGTAGCTGCTAAATTGAATTATACCCAATAAAACATCTGGAACTCTATGCATATATTAATATTATAATAGAATATTGCTTATCTTCACAAACAGAGAATACAATATTTAAAAAAACTATAGAAGAAAATGAATTTTTTTTCAACACTGAATAATTTCTTTAATTAAAAATATTGGAAATTTTAGTGATTAAGTATAATTAAATACTGAATAAATGCTAAAGTCAATCCTGAGTGAAATTTCTTATTTTTTTACGTTAAATTTAAATTACAAATTCGCTCAAGTATCCTTTGAGTTAAACCAATTTTTGTAAGAAACAACTCTGGTCAACACTGAAAAATTTTCCAGGATTTTGTTGATCGTTTTAGGGTAATTTGGGATCGCTGAATTCGAAAAAAACAATAATTTTTTTTCTAACAGCTCTAGTATTTGAGATATGGACAAAATGCTTTTTTGAAAATAATCAATATGAGCGTGAGATTGCATATATGAATTGGAAACATAGACGAACAATTGAAACGCGTAATATTTATAAGTCCATTCGTAATAAAACCAACGCCGCAATTAATAAAGCTAAAGCTACTTATTTTATGAAAAGACTAAGCCCTGATTTGCTTTTTACAAATCTTCAAAATTTGAGACATATTTCAAGTAATAGTTTTAATCAATTCGATTATAGCCCGGATGAATTTAATGACAATTTTATTACAAGCAGCTATGTAACTGTGTAAAACGTTTGCGAGAGTATAGCTCAGTGTATAATTCAATAAAAAATACACTGAGCTACTTCGGATTCGACATGTTGACAGTTGGGCCCCAGTTTCTCATCTCTTTCATTTGTAAATATGTGCCCAGACAGCTGTTCAAATATACTGTGTTTAGATTTTATAATGTTATTGAATTAGATGTTTTGAATGCAATAAATAGCATAAAGTCCGGTTGGCTATATAACATCTATTCCCATTCGTTTCATAAAATTGTTCTCAAATCATATTTTACCCCGCACTTGACTCATTTATTTAACGCAATTTTAACGACATCTAATTTTCCATCTTAATGGAAGATTGCATAAATCATATACCCGTTCAAAAACTATCGTCGCCGTCAGATTTACGTGATTTTCGGCCGATTAGTTTATTATCTGCCCAGTTCTAAGGTATTAGAAGTCATAATTGAGAATCAAATGTGTCCATATCTAACATCAAACAATTTGTTGTCTCCCATGCGGGCTGGTTTTAGAGCCAATCACAGCACATCATCTGCGTTACATAACGTCTCCTCTGATATAAGACAGCACGGACAAAAAAATGACTTCTGCACTGCTGCTCTTAGATTTCTCAAAGGCCTTTAATACCATCAATCATGAACTATTATATATTACAAACAGCAGCACATTTTAAAAATTTTAATCATCATGCCAATAAACTTGTTCAATCTTATTTATCAAATCGATACCAATACGTTCGCAAATTTGTATCGAAATCTCGCTAACTTTTTATATAGAATTTGTAGTAAATAATAAATTATACATTAGTGCAAAAAGTAACACTGTGTCGTAATTGGTTTTTTATTATAACTCAAAAACAATCAAATTTAATAAATTTGAGTGCTAGAAGTCACCACCGTGGTCCCACTTACATATTGACTGCCTCGGTCTAATACCCCGAATCACATTTTATTTTTGATGTAATCTTATGTAAAAAATGATAACAAAGAAGATTACATTAAAAAAAAGATTTCGAAAAATGGTTGATTCGGAGTATTAGACCTAGGCAGTCAATATGATAGAAATTTTTTAAAAATGACCAGTGGCGCCGCAGTGGTAACTTTTAAAACTATGTAATTTGTCATTTCTTTCAATTTTTGCGGATACAAAGTTTTTTGCGGTTAGGTTTCGAGTTAAGAACTTATAATAGATAATAAATTCTGGAAAATTTGTCCACGAAAAGTCCTTTTTATGATCAAATTGAACCGTTAATTGAAGAGTATATTAATTATAACTAATCCTTTTGCTTACAACTATATCGTACAACTAAAATCAATTAACTTAAAAGTTACAACTAAATTTCCATTTATAATAAAAAAAAATAATTACCAACCAGAATAAATTTGGAATCGAATATTTCATTCTATTCCTCCATCACTTGTTGGCAAAGCCATTGTAGCCAACATGTATCATATATATAGTTGATAGATTTGTATAATAAATATAAAGTTTTTATATGTTTTGTGTAACAAAAAAAACGATATTTTACTCCAAGTCAAGAAACGAATCGAAAAAACTGGTTTTTCTAGGCCAAGAAGAAAGTTGCTGTGGTGCTGCTGCTTAGCTGCTCGTTGTATTCGAATAGTAGGTACGCGATATAGAATTAATAATAATAATTTATCGAAGCAGTTGTTGTTGTTGTTGCTGTATTATATAGTTGTTGTACAGTTGCTGTGTTGTGTATTTGTGTGATTATTATCCAAGTAAAATCTAATTATAATTTTTTTTCATTTGAAGATTTATAATAATTTTTTGTAACCACATAAATGCTATGCAATGTGTAATACAAAATAACTATATATATACAATATGTAATCAATACGATATTCCTTGCATAGGTATACCTACTTTTCGCAATTAAATTAAAATATTTTTAATATAACAATGCGAATTATTGCAACTTTTTTTTTTTAATTCATAAATCACATTAGGTAAACATTTTCCATTATGAATCAATTAAATTGCACATTTTTACATAATTATTTCAATTATAATTATAATAAAACCTCGCGTAACTTATCGCACACACACACACACTTGTATGTTATAATTAAATACACAGTTTTAGACACGTTCTAATTAAACTACAAACACATCATAATTGTAGCAATTAAGCAAAATTTAAATTGATTAACTAAATAATATGAAACCAAAAATAGAATGATGGAAATAAAACACTTTCTCTCTCTCTTAGCTCTTCTCTCTCTCTTAGAAAAATGAATTAATTATCTAAAAAAACTTAAATATTTAAAGACCACTAATTAAAATTATTTCACAATAGAGCAGCAGCTATTTTGAAACAAACTGCCTTTGTGTGTGCGCGAATAAAATGCTGGTATATCTTTTGTGACTCACTCATCTACAACTGCAAACTCACAAATTAAAACCTTTCAATTTTTGTTCGAAATCAACAAAATTGATATGCGATAATCACCCTATATTTATTTATGTGTTTTTGTTGTTAATAATTCCTTTTGTAATTGATAATTTTGTAATGATAATCGACAATATATAAAAAAAAACAATTCCCTGTATACGAAATCCAATGCGTTTAGTTGAAAAGCTCGCGAACAACTGGTTCTCCCATCTCATATATATAAATATAACATTGCAGAATATAAACTTGGTGACGATCATGTATAAAATAAAATGAACGAAATAGCTCTATTGTATGCATGGGAGTATGAATGAAATGGACAAGAATTTTCCAATGTGTGTTTGTTGAAAAGTTGAAAAAAGAGTACATATATAGCTCCATGTTTTTTGTGTTTTTTTGTGTTGTTTCTTTTCTTAAAATATACTCAATTTTTAAACATCTTTTTACAGTAGTTATATTCGAATATATTATTTGGGGTCCGGATATATAAGAGAAATAAATTTTGGTGTGTAGAATATGGGATAAAGAAATAATGTTAATTATCTTTTAAAATTTAGAAACATGGATATCGATTAACAAAAAGTGAATATTTTTGCAATATTATATAGGTCTAGCTATTCGCCAAAGCCTTTCAAAAAGTTTCTTTACTCCTATACCGACAAGAGTTGTACAATTTCTAGGCTAATCGTCATCAGTGGAGATGGATTACCCTCTCCATAGCTGGTGCCAAATAAGCATTCATCTAAAAGAAGTGAATCCCTGAGATGTATATAGCTGTAGCGAATTTTAACAAGAACATGTATTGGAATGGTAATAATAGAAATTATTACTAAGCAAACACACATCTCAGCATAGTCAGCATGGAATTTTTTTCCAAATGCTATTTATTAATTGAACAATAATTCTAAAAACATAGTTTTTAGTCAGCATGGAGTAGTGAGAGCGTCACGGCTTTGTGTTCAAGAGGTTGTAAGTTCGAGACTGGGCAGGGTCAACAAAATTTCACATCTGGGCTATCACCTTTCATTCGCAGGTGTTTAAAAAAAAAACAAGCGATCGCAGTGGTTCGGAAGTCACTTAAAGCCATTGGTCCGCCTATATGACACAAACTGATAGAGTGCCTCATATAGTGCGTAAAAACCCGCCCACTGATCACCAAAAAATATGGCTAGTGAGAGCAGCTGACAACACTCCACCTTTGATATAGTCAAATATCAGATAGAAAAAGGGTAAAATTGTCCCTATGCTCCCTCGCTTTGGAGTAAAGGACACGATGATGATGATGAAACACACATCTCGTGCAGCAGAACAGCCATACAAAATATACATATATGATATAATATACATTAAATGTATTACCACAATAATATTAATAAATAATTAAATATATAGGTACATCCATAATATATTAATAATTGTAAGTTTTTACAAAAAATGCAAACAAATCTTCTAGGAAGAAGTGAATGTTTTTTCCGCCTAACTATTATAATAAAAAAAAAAAATTTCGACCGTGAATGTTCTGGCGGGATGAGCCATGTCATCGCTAGAACCTTTTTTTGTTATTTTTTACGTTATCGATTAATGCACAATATCAGGGACGGAAACCAATTTGAAAATGGAGTTGGTTTGGTTTTTGGTTTTTCCGATAAATAATTTTTGGTGATGGTTTTGGTTTTTGAAACTTTGAAATTTTGGTTTTCGGTTTTATATTTTTGAATTATTTGTTAACAAAAATGATCGAAAGACGTTGATAGAGCAATTTTGTATGCTTTTCGCCCTAAAAGCAGCTTTAAGTTTAATTTAAGGATTAGATTTAACTTTTTTTATTTAGATCTTTTTGTTTGTCTGGTTTTGGTTTTGTGAAACCGGTTTCCATCCCTGCAATATATTCACACAAGTTGGTCAGTATCGAGTTTAAAATTGTATGTATTTTCCGTGTAAATATGCAATATGCTTATAGAGAGTCTTTTTGAAAAATGTTGTTGAATCTTTTGCTGATTCGAAATCTGGGTAATGATTCTCGGTATTATAATGTTCAACGAGCGCGGTTTTTGGTCAAAGTAGGTTATATGGTTTTTGTAAGTCATATTTATGTTTTTTTTAACGATTTTCAAAATTTTGTTTTGTCTGCCCAACATACGAATGATCACATTTTTCATTTGTTGTTGTGTTGCTATGACATTAGTTTTTTTCAGAGTAGGTGTAGGATATTTTAGTTTTGTGAATAAGTTGCCGATTCGTTTAACGCTTTTATATGCTAATTTAGTTTTTGTTTCATGGTTTGTTTTGATTTGATCTATTTTTTTCAGATAAGCCTTTGACGTAGGTCATAATGCACTACTGCAGTATGCAACAGTACGTGCACCTTCGTCATCAATAATATTGTTTTTGTTACTTAATACTTAACTTTACAAGTGGAGAGGTAGTTGTTTTGTTTTAATATATTGGAAGCGATGATGATATTTTTGTTATGGAATTTGGTGGAACTGAGACTGAGGATTCTATTAATAACATTTCCAGTTGTGTTTAATTTTTGGGATTTGGGGTGATGTGAGAAGTAATTCAAAATGCGGTTTGAATAAATTTCTTTTCGGTACTAATAAGTATCTAAATTTTGGTTTGACGGATTTCGGATTAGCAACATATCGAGATAAAATAATTTATTATTTGTTACGGTTTCTAAAGTGAATTGGATGCGTGGATGGAAACTGTTTAGAGCCGATAGTGTTCTGTCAATAGCATCTTCAAGTATAATTGTGAAAATATCACCACATATTTCACAAAAATACCTAATTTTTAATAGTTTATTCGTGGTGATGTCCGCTGATCATTGATAATGGGTTTCCCATTGGCATTCCGAAAATCTGTTTGTAAAAAAATCGCGTTACAAACAAAATATTTCGCATCCAATAAGCAAAACCGTAACAAAAATAGACATTTTGTGATTTCCGTTTTTTTTTAGAAATTAAATTAAATTTTTCTTCGATCGTTTCCAGAGCTAAGTTAATTAGGATATTCATAAATAATGATATGATATCAAAACTAACCATCTTTTCGTTTTGATCGATTGACATTTTTGAGTGAACATATTTACTAAGCAAACACGCATGTCGTACAGCAGAACAGGATTCACTTCTTTCGTCATGTAATAAGTTTGTAGCACGCGGAATATGGGAGCATGAAATAACCGTACTTCCTTCTTAATTGTCTTATATACATTTTATGTCGCAATAAGCGGTATATGTTTTGTAACTGTCTTATTTCTTAAAAAATTGCATACTTATTGTGTTAAGATTTTTAGGTTCCAGTGCAAGATCGCCATGTAATAAGTTTGTAGTACGCAGAATATGGAAATATATTGTCTACTTGAATAATGACATTTTAATGACTACGTTATTAAATGGCATGTTGAATGTTGATGCCTATGATGATTTTTATTGTAAATAAATTGTTAACTCAATGCAGCAATTAAAGTGAAAGTTACGAATTCTGATTTATCAATAATTAACAAAAATGTATTACTTATAGGGTAAATGTTTCTAAGTCCAGCCACCACCAGCCTCCAGCCACATCAACACTAAAAACACTGTAAATAGTGCAATAGTGCACTCCATATTATTTTTATTTTTTTATTTAAATTAGTTCATTCTTTCTGCCCCTTTCGTTAACAGTCGGTAAAAGTGAACCAAAACAAAATCGGCAAAAAAATGCCTTTTCCTGGTTATGTTATACTGTTATACTTAACAAGGTAATTTACCTTTTGTAGGTATTTTTTTTATTATTATTGGTGTTTATTTTGGTTCAATAAATAAAAACAAGTATTTAATTAATTTACTTTTGACGAGAAAAGAAAAAAGGAAAGTCTGGCAACTGGAACGCACATTGTGTACAACATTCAGTGCCCAGCCTACCCGGGTGGGGTATGTCTTGAGGTATGATTTACTTTTATTTATATGATTTACCACCATGAGTCGCAAAATGTGACGTTGGATGAGTCGAGACTCGAGGTTAAGTCGTGGGATTAAACGCGAGATGAGTATTCGCTATTCATACTATATAATGTACTAATATCATAAAGACACTTTTTTACATAAAGTAAAACATTTCTATAGGCGAAAAACTAATTTATCTATCTTGATACTACAATATTATAAGTTTTTACTTGGAAATAAATATATAAGTCACATTTCTCTTTTAAAAAAGAAGTGATAAAAAGGCTACGTTGATGTATGGGTTCGTCGCCGGGTGACTAGCAGGATGAGTTGCGAATGAGTCTATGGGGCGTCGCAGGGTTAAACTCGAGATGAGTAATTGCTACCATACAAGTTTTCTTTATAATTTACTACTACACAATTTTTAGTATAATTATGCTGTTTTATTTAAAAACAAATCACTAATATGGCTGGATATATATTGGTACAGAAGCATGCTGGAGACTGGTTCAGGTAGACTGAGGACTGGAAATAATGCAATTGATTTATATTTTTCCTTATCACAGATAAAAGGAAATATATTTTTGTTTTTCTTCTCATTATTTGAAAAGCATATAAAATTCAATCAAACAGTTATCTTAGATAACTAGTCAAAAAACTTAGTCAAACTTAAAATTGTCATTAAGTGGCTGGAGACCGGGGCATTTACCCTATACTAGGTAAATTTACAAAAAAAACTATATCCTTAGGCTTAAAATTATCAATAGTCATAAATGCAACTCTGCATTATTCGAGTAACGTTAAAAATTAGTTATTAATACAGGGATGTTCCCTTAAAAAATCTGAATTTTCTGTCAAATTTGAGTCTTGTATCTTAAAATTGACGAATTGGCAGCATAAAGCTCCCTCCACCAACATATTTTTGCTGAATTGGCACCAGTGAAAATAATTAGGTACATTTTTGTTACATATTTAAATACGTCTATAAATGTTTCTATTTTAAATTAATGTTTTAAATGAACATATTTTTATTTTTTTTCAGACAAGAAAATCCGGGCCCCGATTATACACATGATTTGGAAGTTAAGCGCAAGTACTACATAGGTATAAACTTAGTTGTTGTTTTTATAATAAATGTTAAATAATATGCCGAGTTTATTCATATATTATTATACAAATACCGAAAGAGAGATTAAAGAAGATTGCATAAAAATGTAATAAAATAACTATTTTCTAACTACAAAAAAAACTTTATCCAATATTTTGTATTATTTTTTTTATACGAACAGTAATATTATGGTGTGTGAAATATAACATTTATTAGATATAAAACTATATGTTTGAATTTATTATAAAGAGCTCTATATGTAATATATAACATGATAAATTTGTATATTATATTATAGGCTGTTCTTCGTTGTTTTGGCTTGCCATCATTACATTGTATATACTATATAGTGGCATGAATATACTCCAATATAAAATTATAGAAGAAAATATTGTATAGATAGCAGCCAGCTCAGCGCACAGAGTGTAGTGCTATTATACACAATTTATATTATGTACTGAAACATTTATAAAATTTATGAGTATAACAAAAAAAAATAAATAAATAAAATAAGAAAAAAAAATTATTAAAAGCCGTTGCCCTTATCGGCTTATAGTTGAGGCAGATGTAAACAATGTAAATAAATTGAAGAAAATTTTTACATACAAAATTATTTAGTTATAGATAATGGTTTTTCTTTATCTTGCATCGATATACTATAATATGTAAGGTACCTTTACCTATCATATAATATAAATTCTACATTGTTATGTTTGGGTATTATTT
>JANSTW010100444.1:0-18068 GCA_027564275.1 Diadocidia ferruginosa | reverse complement strand
AGATATTAAGGAGCTTCTGGGGTTCCTTAATTCCACAAAGTGGATCTGAGCGGCTCAAACATGGAAACAAAGTTTCTTTAGCGTGTGGTATCAAAACGGCAGTTTATGCTAATTGTAGCCTAGCTCTGCAAAAATCTGTGTAAAAAATATTTACACAGGCAAGATCTGTGTAAAATTTTGCACAGACAATTGTTTAATTTATAACAAAAATGTTTTTTTTATTTGGGGCCGTCGATATATTACGTCATACGATTTTTTGCATTTTTTAACTCCCCCTCCCCCCATCGTCATATTTCGTCACGAAGTCGCAAAGCCCCCCTATGAAATTACGTCACATTTTATAGAATTAAAAAAAAATTGAAAATGTTATGTGCAATTTTGAACACAGTTTACATCCATTCTATGGAAAATCCGATTTGCATCTTAATAAATTAATTTAAACACAAAATAAATCCAGAAACTTAACGTATGAAAATTGTACAAAGCGATGTTTAGATACAATTTACGTAAATTTTGTTTTTTAGCCGTTCTCTGTTCAGTTTGCATGCACTTTGCAATTTACGTGCAAAATATTGGCAACGATTATTATTATTTATTATTAACAAATTTTTGCAATTTTTACAAATAAAAGTCAAATAAAATTAAAAGGTTTCATCAGCAAGTTTCACACTATCTATGCATAGTTAGACTTCTAAAACTCGAATTTAAATATTTGGAAACAGAGAAAAGACTTATTTTAAATAAATTTTCGAAAAAATTGTAGCTAATGTCTGATCTATAGTGATTAGATTAATTTTTCAAAATAATCTTATCGAAATTCCAAATTTAAAAAAATTACTTAAAATACCCAATTGCTGTTTCTTAATTTGATTTAAAGCTTTAAATATTTTAAAATCCATAGATTTTATTGTTTTCTTCATTATTAAAATATCTAATCGTTAAAAATGTTCAGAAAAATATTTCCAGATCCTAATAAGAAAAAATCTTATAAGAACTTAACGAGAATTTTTTAATAAAATCAAATAATTTCCTAATAAAATCAAAGAAAAAAATTTAAAGAAATATTTTTCGGTAAGTTTTTAAATTGTCTTCTGTCAATTCAGTTAAGTACAAAAAATTATACACATTAACTACACAGAGAGAAAGTTTTGTAATCTCAACAACGAAAAGCTCTTATTTTCAGCCTATGCAACGACATGATGTTGAAATGATTCAAAATATGTCAAATCAACATAAGATAGTGACATATGAGTACGTACAATTAAATGCAGTTGATTTTAAAATTTCAGCTGTACATTTAATATTTCTGTGTTGTTAGCTTATTCTCATTGATTCTACAGATAAATTTCTCTCTGTGTAATTGTGTACAGAAACTAAAAAAAAATTTTACCATTTTTTTCCTGCAAACTTATCCTCTCAATAACAAAACCCAAGGAAAAACTCAATACCAACAAAAAATTCATAATATTTTTGAAAAAAAAAAATTAAAAATATCAAAACCCTTAAATCTATAGTTTTTGGAGTTGTAAAAAACAAACTATAAAACTTCGTCATCCTATGGAGAAAGTTTTTTTTTTAAACTAGAATTTTTTTTTTTTTTTCTAATAAAATGCTAACGTTTAAAGTGTTTAAAAAAAGGAAAAAAAAATTTAAATAAAAACAAACAACAAACGCTTTGTACAGAATTATATAGAACAAAAAAAACAACAAAAATTATAAAATTAAAAAATATTAATTAAAATGTTTTTAGTGTAAAAGTATTAAAATGCAAAAAAATTCATAAATTCATTTAAAAAACTGGAAGAGAAAAGTAAACATTATGCAATTTAGCTTAGAATATTGTTATTATGTAAGGAAAAACTAATTTAACAAATAATTATATAAATATATTACAACAACAACAAAAAACAACTACAAACTAACTTAAATATAATTAAAAACAAGAACTTGTAAAATTGTAAACAACAAAAATTGTATTTTTAAACTTTCAAACACACAAAAGAGAAAACAAAGAGAAAAAAATTGGAAAAAACAATAAATAAAAAATTTACTGAATAAGAGAAAAGATGGTTTTTGTTTTTCATATAAACCAAAGACTTTATGGAAAAACTTTACACGTGGCGCCACTGTGGTAAGTTTTGACACTAAACAAAAATTTTCAAAATTATGTATTTCATCATTTCCTATAACTCTTACATACAAAATTGTTCCATAAAGTCTTTGGTTTCGGAGATACTATTAGAAATATGTTCAAAAAGACGCCATCTTGAATTGTTGTCAAAAGATATAAGTGGGGACCAGTATCTTTTCTCAAAAGAGCATTTAAAACAATTTTAATCATTCATCAAATATTTTTTCTATGCGTCTTGCCGACCAAGTCTACTAAGAAGACACCTGTCTGCAAACCCAAAACTCCGCCATCTTGGTTATAGGTTAGCGTCATATTTAAAAAAAACATCATAAAATCAACAAAATCTCGTAAACTAAAAGAAATTTGCAATTATTTGCTTAGACAACGGATAGTTATTAAATATTCTGCTTTTAAACGCCATCTTGAATTACGGCGTCATTTTAAATTTTGCTAGACATTTTTTTCCTAGAACAAACTATATATAATTCTGGAACCATGCCCCTATTTCAGCGCATTGGGAGCTAAAATGAACAACCGTCGTACACTATATTGACATCAACAAATTTCCGAAAACATTTTGGAAAACGAGAGATTTAATTATGTTTTTTAAGTAATTAAAAAGCCCATTTCCCAAAACAAATAATGTTAGAAAAATAGGCAGATCGTGATCGAAGCACCCTTATTGAAAAAAAGAAAAAACGGACAGAAAAAGATCAAAAAAATGTTTTAAATTTTCGAAAAATTCTTTAAAGATCTTTAGATCATTGCGAAATTATTTTGAAAAGATGCAAAAAAGAAGTTAACCCAATCCGGGCACTACCTCCGGGCTCAATGTGAAAATTTGAAAAAATCCCTTCAACTTCTCAAAAATACTTTTGGCATCCTAAGATCATTGGCGAAAGTGTTCTCAAAAGATACAAAAAAGATATTAGCTCGATCCAGCACTCTTTCGCGATGTTAAAAAGGAAAAAATAAGACTAAAATAAAATAAGAAGAAATTGTACAAAAAAAACGAAAAATCCCAACTTCTCGAAAAATACTTTGCGGATCTGAAGAGATATTTGCGAAAGTGTCCTCGAAATATATTTGGGGGATTTTTAGATCATTGCGAAAGTATTTTTAAAAGATGCACACTGTTTATCCCTTTAAAATCCCACAACACGCTACGATAACGGGAACATTTTTAAATTTTGATTAGACTTCCTATTGCATTCTGCTCGCCTGTTACTTTTTGTTAAAATTGCTAAGAAAATTTACTAAAAAAAACCTTCGAACATTTGTACGGTTTCCCGGCAAATAATTTTGCGAGAAGCTTCGCAGGCTTTAATTACGAGGATTCTCATAATCCTGAAGCCTAATACAATTCATGCTGCGAAGCTCTTCGCAAAAATTTTTTTCGGGAAGCCATATGAATGTTCATTGGATCAACATCATATGTTTCCCGGAAAAAATATTTTGCGAGGAGCTTCGCAGCATGAAGCTTTTTTTTCGAGAAACCATACAAATGTTCGAAGATTTTCTTTGGTAAATCGCCTGAGAAATTTTAGGAAAAAGTAACAGGCGAGCAGAATGTAGTAGGAAGTCTAATCAAAAACGAATTTAAATTTAAAAATGTTCCCGTTATCGTAGAGCCTAGTGGCTGGGCTCATTTTAAAGGGGAAAACAGTGCGCATCATTTAAAAATACTTTCGCATTGATCTAAAGATCCTCAAAGTATTTCCGAGAAGTTGAAATGGTTTTTTGTATATTTCTTTAAGGAGTTTTTCACTTTTCACAGGCTGGATTGGGATAATCTCTTTTTTGCATCTTTTAAAAACCCTTTCCCAATGATCTAAAGATCCTCAACGTATATTTCAAAAAGTTCAAAAGATTTTTCGGATTTTTCTACAATTTCTTCTAGGGTTTATTTCCATTTTTTACACCGAAACGAGTGAGGGCTTCAGGCTATTTCACTCGATAAAACTTCAAATAGACACTTATTTTTTCGGAATATGTTTGGGAAATGTGATTTTTATTTATTAATTATATTAAACTTTTCGCTTTCGAAACATATTACCCCCAAAGTATTTTTTCTTGCAATTTTCGGAGTTCTGGTCAATTTCATTTGGTGTTTTTCTACAGTTCATACAGGAAGACGTGGCTAGATTGGACTAGTTTCTTTTTTGATTTTTTTAAAAGTACCTTTGCAATGATCTATAGATCCCCACACTATTTTCAAGTAGGTGAAATGATTTTTCTGATTTTTTGTCAATTTCTCTTACATAAGCGGCAAGACAAATGAAACTGTTTTAATAAAAAATGTCTGTCAGTCAATATAAAAAGAATTTTTTATATTGAAGTTTGCTTATAAAATCAGAGTTTTTTTCAAAAAAAATTTATTAAACTTTTTGCAGAAACTTGAATCGAAATTACGCCGACTTATTTTCTAAATGATTTTTTCGAGCCAGCGGTCTTATAATAATTTATTAAAAACAAACATTTGCAAAAAAAAACTCGGTCGAAAAAATTTACAATAATGACTTATTTTACCGTTACGCCTTAATTTTTTTAATTTAAATTACAATAATTAAATTAAATCTACCAGATTTTTTTTTATTTTTTTAATATTGGTTCAAATAAGCCCGATATGGCTATCAAAAATTTGTATTAAACAAAAAGTTCGTTTAGTATGCCGCCTAAGTTAGGGTTTTTTCACTTTTCACACAGGCAGAAGCACCTCGATTGGGCTAATTTCTTTTTGCAACTCTTCGAAAATACTTTCTCTATGATCTAAAGTATTTTTCGAATAGTTGAAATGATTTTTTTAATAATCTGTTCCGGGTTTTTCCACTTTTCAACGGGAATTAGTACAGAAATCGCTGTTTTGACATTCTCTAACGATTTTTAATCGCATTTCGAGGAAACAGGAAAATAAAATAATTTTTTTGTGGTTTGCACGAAGGAGTGCTTGCTTTTACTATGCATACAAGAAATCCATATGATGTATGGATAATGTATGTAAATAGTACAAGGTAAAAATAGTCTAATTGCCGAGACCATATTTTTTTCTCGTTTTATGATGTCCTGATTCAGAAAAACTAGAAAATTAAAAATGTCCGTCCGTCCTCGATTTTCTAGACACAAAAATGAGATGATGGACGGATTTGGAAAATTTTTTTAGGGTGATTTTTTAGTGGTCTTAATGTTTGGAATTGCATTTAGGGTCTATAGATCAGAGTATAGGCGTATAGGGGGTCCCATACGATTTTGTGGTATAAATAGGCAAAAATTTGAATATATAGAGAAATGCGTTTAATGCGAGTGGACAACTATGTCGATATTTTAGGTACCAGCCAATCAGCGCTTGTATTATTGGTACCATTTCATATACAAATTGTTGTTGTAAATTCGAGTTGGCCACTGGCATTACACTACCATAAAGACTCGCTTTGGGATCGCATTAGGACTTAGGAGTGTCTAGGGTAAAGGTTAAGGGGGGCTCCCATATGATTTTTGTTTTTGTATGGAGAAAGTTTTTTACGAGTCAACGGATTTTGCAAAATTTATGGGTGAGTTATCAGGTCAAAGGGAAGAAGAACCTACCATAAAATGTTTTTTTTAAATAGCCGGAAAATGTGAGCATATAGAGAAAGTTTTTTAATAGTAGACGGATTTGTTCAATTTTTTTCGAGTTTTTAATGGATCTATACTCTGGAATTGAACTTGGGGTCTCAAGAAGGTCAAAGCGGGGAGGGACAACCATATATAGTTTTTTTTTTATGAAAATAGATCTAGTCGTAACTTCAAAAGATAGTAAAAGTAGCGTCTCAGTTTTACTGGGGGTTCTCAAACAGATTTTCAGTAAGATTTGAAAACAATTTCAAGCAAATTTAGGGAATTTAAAAATAATATATTCAATGGACCTGTAACTACCTGTCTTCTATTATTATTATTTAATTTTTGACTGTAATAATGTAAGCTCAAAAATCATAAATTCATAACGATCATTACTAATAATCCGAATGTGTACAAGTACAGGTTATTTAAAAATGATCTAACTAGCTAATTATTATTATTAACAATATTATAATGACTAATAAAATCCCAGAGCATAAAAATTCAAAGAATCAAACCATAATTTATATCCTATGTAGGTAAAAAGATATTTGAACCTGTTAAATATTATAACCATATTAATGCGTCTTTCGAGTATAAAGTGTAATTAGCGACGTTTTCAATTTTCCTAAATTTTATATAATTAATAAGGAGGTATAGGCAAAATATTTTTACGATAAAACTTTTGATTTCAACATAATAATTTATGAGTTATTATACTGTATTTAATTTCCTATTCATAGGTTCAAATATTTGACAGGTTCAAATAGTGACAGGTAGAAATAATATGCTATTTTTCAAAAAATATATAATCACAACACTATGGACCGTCAAAAGTTAGTTGTTATTTAAATTCTATCAAGTAAACAAGTTTCATATCAAGTGTAAAATTTTATAGATAAAGTGTTGCACAATGGCTTCATCAGTAGTTACATCCCAAGAGCAGCGAAATGGTCCAACCAAAAATTTGTACTATACCCCGGAACTAAAAAGATCAGAAAAATATGTTCTTGAAAGTGAAAGTATTTGTAAAGAAGTTCAACTTTTGGAAGCCGAATATCTGGACAACGATAAAGAGTACAATTTCCAAGAAGATCTTGACAACGAAGAAGATGACATTGTGGCATTTTTGTGTCATTATCCACAATATGAGTTTAACAGTGCCGGTGAATATGTCGGTTTTTCTTATGTGACAAAAGTTGTGGCATGCAGACAAAATATTCAAATACAATTTCTAAATGAAGAAAATGTTACGGAACCAATGGACGAAGCTGAACAAAGTGTAGAACATGTCGGTTTTTCTTATGTGACAAAAGTTGTGGCATCCAGACAAAATATTCAAATACAATTTCTAAATGAAGAAAATGTTCCCGAACCAATGGACGAAGCTGAACAAAGTGTAGAACAACCAGCCGAACAAGAGATCATTGAAATCGAAAACAGTGCACCAAATACCGAGCATACAATAACTTGTCATCAATTTCCGTCAGCCGAATATTTGAGCGATGACAATTCATTTGATAGTTCAGTTAATAAATCGGTTTCATTGAACTTTACATCCGATTCCGAAGAAAGTTCACAATTTGACATTAGTAGCGCTGAAGAAGATTCAAATGAGGATTTAGATTTTGACGAAGAAGACGACATCCCGACATATGACGAAAGCGATTTAACAGATTTTTCATTTTCATCGATGAACTTCAATACCAGTGATAATGATATTCGTATTTATTATATTTAAATTTAGAAAATAAAATGTTATTAAAAATTAAATGTTTTATTCTTATTTTTTATCAAGTAACTAGCAATACCCAGCGTTCGTTGCTACGCCCAGGAATGAAATTGAAGGCGTTCTAAAATAAGTAGGGCTGTGGATTCGGAGTCGTAAAAAAAACTAACGACTTTTTGTATTAAATAATCAATAATTCGGTGAGTTTTAGGGACACTTTTTTAGAGTGTAATTCCATTAAAATTTCCCTAAATCTCGCCTAAACTCTGACAAAGAAAAATTTAAAACACAAACAAATTATTTTTTTAAGCTTAATCTGCATAATTTAATTTAAAGCCTTAATTATACTAAAATTCGCAGCATATGTAAAAATAATTATTATAAGTTAAATAAAAATAGTTTATTCTAAACAAAAGCATGGCGATAAGGTACTGTTTCTTCGATGCTCTAATATCTGATTTAAGAATACGAAAAGCAGAATTGTTTATCCTAGACCACAATTTTTATTTTTAAATATGCTGTGAATTTAAGTATAATTAATTCGCTGTTGATTTAGCTTAAAAAGTGTATAGATTTGTATTTTTAATTTTTCTTTGTCAGAATCAGAGTCGGAGTCGTCTTGAAGATTTTTAATTGTCGGAGTCGTACAATTTTTAAAGACTCCGCAGCCCAAAAAATAAGCGGTTCAGGTTTCTCGTGTAGTAAATTGACATTTCCATGCAATCAACACATTCCGTAATAATTTAAACAAATATTCAAATACCCAATTTAACTGAAGCTTGTGATCATACACTATTTTTTCTGAGGAAATGCTTCCAACTTCAAACTACATCTTTCATATTTGATTACCGCATCTTTCCATCTATAGTCCGCGGTCGACCTCTATTTTTTCCTTCTGGGTTAAAATTAAATATCTTATCGATATCGAGTCGAAGATTAAAATTCCGATACGCTGTAAATGTAGCTTTATGACTTCTCGATCGGATCGAGTGGTATAATTTATATACATTTTTATTGTTATACTCAATCTAAACTTACATTTTCATCTAGAAGTCATAATAGCTACATTCGAGCGTATCGGAATTTTAATCTCGACTCGATACCGATAATTTCAAGTTTCTTAATCGGGCCTCAGGTATCCAGGGACTTTCCATTCGTAGAACATTCAACATAGTCCATTGGTTTTAATGAAATGAACTATATTATTGTAGGAAAATTAGACTTTTTTCGGGAAAACTTGAATAACAAGGCGGTTTTTTTTTCGGTTGCGTATATCTATAGAATAATAGGGAAAAAAGTCCCAACAGATTATAGTTTTTTAGGCTATTGCATGACCGATTTGGATGTCATGGCTGTTTTTACGAAATTTAAATAAAAATTCATTTGATTCTTAATAATCAATGAGATTCTTAATAAGAATTTCGAAGACTTTCGATAAAACTTTGGAACACTAATTGGTCAAGAGTCCTTAAGTTCATATTAAGTTTATTTTTTGCGAACATGAGATACTTTAACTCACTTTCATATTTAGGGATAATAGAAATCGTAGTCTCTACTTTACTGACTCGATTTTGTTAAAATTTTCAATCCACCTGGTCTTTTCTAATTCTAACATTTCAAGATGCCCTCGTTGTTTATATCGTTGCTATTTTTCCTGTTCAATCCGAGGCGATGTTGTCCGTTTTCTAACCTATGTTTTTTTCTAGGGTAGCTAGTTAACCAAACGCCAAACCTACAGGTAAACTACAGATCTGGTAGGCCAAATCTGTAGTTTCGCCGGTTCACCCTCTCTCGTTTGTCGCCGCCTCCCCAAATGGATTAAGCTTAGAAGGTTCCGCCACGTGCAGAAGAAATCAGGATGGCTTGGTGCAGATACTACCCTTTAGTACTACTCGCACTATCACTATTGAACATTAAACCGAAAATAAATGTGTATTATAAAATCTTTCAAATAATTTGGAAGCAAAATTCTAGTTTAAATAATTTAATTTACTTAGTGGGCAAATTATGACCGTTATGGTGCTCATTAGACATTAGCGAGTCTGTATTGTTTTAATTAAAACAATTTGAGCTCATTATTAGTTCCAATGATAGTATATATAGGATCAAAATAATATAAAGAATTACTTTGAAGCACGGATGTAAAAATATAATTTCTAAATTCCGTACTTTGAAGATATTGGACAATATTGAGATATGGATTATGTAAATATTTGAAAGCAGGCTAATCAATTCAAAGCAAAGTGATTCTCAAATAAATGAATCGGAGTTCTCTGTGGAAGGTGTACTACTTCATTTAATTAAAATTACAATAAATTATTTAATAATCAAGAAATGTTTGCCATAGAAAAAACATTACAATTTTAAATATTCATTAAATAACAAGACGATAAATGTGGAAATTCTTTACAATTTATACGCAATGAGGCATCAAACCCATTTTTCGGAACGTTGTAGGCACAGCATTGGCCACAGCTATTAATTGAATTTATCAAAAAATTCATAATATTCCAGTGACCGGTTATTTTTAATTCAAATTTAATTAAAGCCAATGTTTGATTTTTAATTCTTTTGGTATTGTATTCACTATGATGGCCATAAAAAAATATTTTCTCCCGAAAATGTGAAACATACAAAACGGTTTTGTTTTGATATTTGGCCAAAAGTATTTTGATTAGTACAATTAAAATATGGTTTTTATTTTGTTCAAATGATATATTGTTGGTGCCAATGATTCCGATGAATGCATGCGGCAGGATATAACCAAAAATCATACTGTATCTATCCGACGATAATGTGACAGCATTTTGTTCTGATAATTCGTATTGTCCAGTGGAATTGTTTTGCAAAAGTCTCAATAAAGTAACCATATATAATAATCGAGCCAATTGAGTTTGTTCAAATGAATTTTTTAAACTTCCATCCACCATGCCGTAGTATTTCAGTAGAAATTCTTGCGCTCTATTTACTTTTAAACATTCAGATTTATAACTATGGTTCAGATTGAGTATAATTTTTTCATAGCACAAGGGAACAAATCCATATGCCACATAAGCCCAAGTGGCCTGTCTCACCAATTTAAGAACAAAATAACAAAACCAATTTTTACTCTCAAAATATCCAAAGAGAGTTTTCTCCATAAAATGATCCAAACATTTGTTTCTAATATTTCTTGATTGCCGGCAAACTACTCCGAAATTATTCTTGCAATTTGGACTGATTTTTCCGAGAATATTTTCTAAAATTTCAAACGGCAATATCAACAGATTTCTCTTTTTGTTTTTATTTCCTTTATTTTTTCTCTTTATTTTTGGAGATCTTGTCATTTTACTAGCCAAAAATTTAGCCAAAAACAATAAACAAAAATTTAGTTAAAAATTTAATTCGAAATGTTTTCAATACAAATGAATTTATAATAAAGTCAATTTATTTACAAATTAGAAAAATGTTTACTTTGTCTAAATTTAATTTTCTAATTATTCCACAATGAGTTAAAAGAAAATTAATTATTATTATAGATTTAAGGATACCGCACACCTAGGCGACAGCAAGCGACGCGATTGAAAGGGTCAGTTTGTTCATAGATGTTTCCTATATCCATGGTTTTTTTTAGCATACAACAACAAATATTTTTTTATAATTTATTTGTTGTTTTGTATGTTTAAAAAACTGACTCATTCAATCGCTATATATGAAGTAAAGGACGAGATGATGATAATTACTTAATGAGCTGTATGTTATGTTTTCGTATAACAGGGACACACCCTCCAATGTTTGAATGTGAAATATAACAAAGCATAATTTCAACGTAAATATTTAGTATTATCCCGTCTTTGTGCATGCAAATATTAAATTTTAACACCAACTTACCAAAAAAAAACGTGAATAGTCAGCCACATGTTAAGTGACAAAATCGTACGCTATTTTTTCTTTCGCCATTTCGAAGCTTTCGCTCAATTGATTGTAAATCTTAATTCTCCGTAAATAGTTGTATTTCTTGCCACCGATGGCGCAATTTAAAATTTTACAAGCCACATGTCTTGTGTTGTGCCAAAGTGTCTTTCCTTATGACTGTAGTTTACTCAAATTGATTAACTCCTTTTGTGAAATCTAAATAACTTATCATTTTTAGCATATTAAAAAATAAATAACCTTTTCAATTTTTTTGTCAATAAAAACTTAACTTTAATTATATATTATAGATAAAATTTAAAAAGAATGTTAATATAAAGTTTTTTTTTTCAATTTTCTTTTTATTTATAAAAATAACTTATATGCAAAAATTGGAGAAAAAATATGGCAGACATTTTTTTTATTCAATTTGATTTTTTTTTAGTAATTTATAAATTTAATTTTGGTCTGGATTGTTTGTTTGTGTTAAATTTATTTGTAATGTATAGTAGTAGTATAGTATAAGTTGTGTAGGTCAAATAGTAAAAGTTAGAACATAATTGGTTTAGTTTTACATTGGTCAACAACGTATTGTGTGTATCGTTTAAGGAACTTTGGATATTCACGTTTGTAGACGGCACGCAATACGGATGCCGGCGCCCAACCGCCTGGATTAACTGTACGAGGAGAGGTGGAAATTAATAAATTTTAAACAAAATATTTTCTTTTCATTGCTTACCAACTGAACAGTATGTTATTTTACACGACAAGTCATCTCTAGTGATTTCTTTGCCATCCTTGCGGGGTGTTACGTACGTTTGACAAACTAAAATTACCGTTAAAAATATTCTAACACATTTACCAGTGTTTGCTGGCTGTAAACAAAAATTGAGAATATGAAAAAAGCTCTAAAAATATTCAGTACTAATCTAACCGGATAATCTGGATGTTCAATTGAATGATTACAAACAATCCAAGTGTCATGGGCATCTTTGTCGACATTGTCTTTGACACTCTTCATATGTGACCAAAATAACGCATCCCTTTGACTAGCTGGCCATATTCGCTTGTGTGTTTGTAAAAATACCAATGTGTCTGGCGATATATTTTCCAATATTTTCATATCTTCTAACGTAGCTGCAACAAAATTAAATGTATTTACTTTGAACTTTGAACAATCAACAAAATTTTCAAAACTTACTTTCCCAATCATTTCGATATTCTGGCATAAAGAAATAGTGACACATCTCTCTGCCCGACACACCCTTCACCACGTGACAAGCCTTCAGCGGATCCACCACCATACCGTCGATTTCCTGCTCACGTCTATACATTTTCATTTCACCTTCATCGGCAAACAATTGCCATCCATTACCACCCTCACCAACACCCTGTCTAGCATAATGCAATTGTTGTGTACAGATTTTATCAATTTCTGGCCACAGCCGATGTTGACGGGCCACCGTACCAGTGCCAAAATCTGCAATGTTTTCTTTATTCTCGGTATTCTCACTGGTTGATATTGAACTTGCTGTACTGATTTGTGACTGACAAAAGAAACGTTAAATGTTAAACTTAATATTTTCAGTAAACCATCAAAAATCATGTTAAGTACCTGTTGTGATTGTAATTTTAATCGAACGCGAAGTTGTCTGTCTTCTTCAATTTTATCTAAACCCGACTCAACAGCATCGAAAAATTCATCTTCCGGCAGTGTTGAATGTGGACCTTCCTATAAAATACAATAATGCAAAAAATTAGTTTAAACATAACTCTTCGTGATTTATATATAACATGTCGAAATCGAGATTAAAAAATAAATATAATTGTATTATTTGCAATTTGTTTTTTCATGAAAATAGTAGAAAAAATCGTTCCGAGAGAGAACCCCCATCAACACTGAGATGCTGCTTTTACTATCTTCTGATATTTACGTTTAGTATACATCCTGAAAGTTTTGGGATTCTAGTACTTCCTCTTGTGTTATATAATTGAACTAAATTTTAAATTTGTTAGTTAATTATATTAAAACAGTTTACAGAGTTGGAAAAAGTTAAATAGTTTATCCGCTACAGTGTTTCAGTTGACAAGTCGTCTTAAAATGAAACTGACTCGAGAAAAATTTTGATAGATGATTTTTACTACTTTAACCCACATAAAGCCACCAGTATTTTTTTTTGGAAATGTTGTCATTTTTTATATTAATTACAGTCAGATACTGTTAAGAAAGTAGATAATCAAAAAAAAATTAAAAAATTAAACCGTTTTTCTGGAAAAGGGTGTCCCTTATATGACCCAGTGGTATAATAAGCGTCTAAACCATTTTTTTTATTCTGCAAATTCCAAATTATATATTTTTTTATTAATTGATTAAATGTTGAATCAGAAAGAAAGTTAATTATTAAATTAATTAAAAAAAATATATTTGTATTGTATAATAACTTTGAAACATCGATCGAGTACACAAATATTGGAATTTTCGCCTTAGACTGATTTCGAACCCACAACCTCTTGAACACACAGCCGTGACGCTAATCACTGCTCCATGCTGACTATAATCTAGAATCAACATAACATTGTTCATTTCTTTGAACATTTTTTTGAACAAAAAATTAAAAGCAAAAAGAAACAGTGCAATCCTGTTAAATAATAAAGAAGTTATTTTCCAAAAATTACTCAAGATTGTTCATTGATCTTATAGTTTCGAAACTGATAACGACCGCAAGTAAAATCGAATACTTCGGCAATATCATTGAAAATCGATGACATGTTGGTCGTAGGTTGGAAAAAAACATAATTTGTACGATGATATTTCAATCGAATAAAAACCTTGTTACAACAATTCCTAGGCGGAACATAAAAATCAATGAGAGACAATAAGTTCGGGGCATCGATACGAACAGATAACAAATCAAACATGAAAAATAAACAGATGTTTTCGACAAGTAGCTAATAAATCTAAGTCAATTTTAACTAACATCTGCTTTTGTAAGAAGGAAGATTATAGGGATCATTCCAGTTTAGTTTTCCCAATCCATATCTTACAAGAAAATTTTTGAACGGATTCGATGCGATATATGTGCATTGTGCACTCCATAATTAGGATACCAGATATTAGAACCATATTCAAGATGTGATCTCACGTGAGCAGAATAAATACTTTTTAAAGCATATGGATCATCAAACTCAGAGCAAGTGCGAAACAAGAAGCCAAGCATTGATTACGATTTTACGATGGCACCATCGATATGCTTCGTTTTATCAAAAATAATTCCTAAATCGCGAATTTCATTAACTCTTTTAAGTTTAACACTGCAATGCTATAATTGTATATTATTGGAACTCTAGCGATGAAACGACATACTATAACACTATTGCACATTCAAACTTAAGCTATTTGTATCGCACCAACTTTTGATAGTATTTAAATCAATTTGTAAATTTACTGCATTGTTCATCAAAATCTAATCTATACAAAGTCTTTGCAAATCGCCAAATCTTTTGCCAAATTGTCGGCCATATTCTTAAACAGAATTCTACCTCTACAATGAACTAAAAATATTGTTGGTCATCTTCTCAAACAGAATTCTGCCTATACAATAAAATCAAGGTCATTCAAATTAGAAAAATCAAATCGTTTCTAAAATTTTTAAAAGCTACTACTGGTTATTATTATACTGTGTTTCATAGATGGAGCAGACATTTTGAAAACTGGAATATATTTACAATATCGTCGATAAAAAAAACAAAATAATAATAAAAAATGACAAATTCAATTAAGTTTGTAGTAGTTGATCTTTTTTTATGAAACCATGTTGATATGGTGAAATAATATTTTTCAGTTGACAAGTCATGACAGTCCAAACTAATGCCTCAAAGATGTTACCTAATGTTGGTAGACCAGCAATACTACGATAATTACTTACATTACTTCGGGAACCCATCAATGGAGCCTCATCATTCGAGGGCATAATGGACAATAATGACTGAGTGTTCGTTTTTCAGAGTAACTGTGACTTTAAAAAAATCATCAAGGACGACAATTTACATGCAGAGTTCTAACGTGGACGCGTGGCAGGCTCAGTGATGATCCCCGTTAAGGTCGACTAATAAAAAAAAGTCACCGTAGAAAACAATAATTATGTTCGCAACCTGATCCAACACGATAGGCATGTGTCATATGACGAGATTCAGTCATCCTTATAGACATCGGAAGGAGTCAAATTTAAAAGATCCTGTACGAAGAGTTGAATGTGAGAGAATTGATTTTTCGTTGGATTTGGATACCGCATTTTTTCATTGACAAACAAAAAGCGACTTGCGTTGGTGTAAGAAAACGCTCCAACCACGTATACGATATCGTCAGTGTTACCCGAAAGTAAAACCCAATGGGGTTTTCAAAATAAGATGAAACCAACGAAAGTCACCCGTTCAAGAAGCACATCCAAGAAAATGGTTGCATCGTTTATTGCCAAATCGGGACATGTCTCAACAATCTATCTCCTAAGACAGTTAATACAGGTTGGGTCACAACAGTTTGTTTTCCAGAAGTCATCCCAGAGCTACGTAAAAATAATCGAAACCGCAGCATCATCCTGCATCTCGATGCAAGCTCGACAAACAATTGCATTTTTGGAATCCAAAAACATACATTTGCTGGGTCATCCTTTGTACAGACCTGACTTAAGTCTCAAGCCCAACGATTATTTTCCCGACAATCAAGAAAACACAATAAAAGACTTTTTAACAGCAGAACTTAATATTTAAATAAAATAAAAAATCTTGTATATCTTGTCCGGCTTCAGATATTGATGATCAAACTTGATCAAAAACTAAACAAGTATTAAAATAAATTCTCCCGATCATAAAAAAGCCAAAAAAGAACTTCTTGAATTGATTGGTTTTGGAAATAATCTTATGGAAGCTTTCTTATATTTACATGCGGAAATATTTCGGTAATTTTTATAAAAAATTTATGGGAGCCCGGAGCACCCTTTTCCTTTTGACCTAGATTTTCGGTCAGTTTAACAAGCTTCAAACCAGACCATATTTTAGCAACCGCAATCGAAAATTTTAAGTAATCAGTATAAAGGATAGAAAAATCGTATAACCCATAAAAAAGTTATTTCTAAAATATTCGTAAATATCGACTGAATTTTTAAAATATATTTAGGTACATCAAAATCAATTATTATTTAACAAAACAACGGAAATAATATTCAAGTTCAGGGTTAATATTAATTAATACGTATATCGATTTTACCAATTATAATTTTAACTTTAAATACTTTTAATTATTTTGACTAAAAGAAATAATTAAAAATCAAGGTAAACTATACACAAAATAATCGAATAATAATAATTGAATAGAGTTGATATATTTTGGTTAAACCAAAAAGTTTTGATTTTTTTTTATATTTCTTTTTAGTTAATTATTTATGGGAATTGAAAGATTTATATCAAATTTCTTGAAAAATAATTGTAATATTTGTTCTGGACAATTGCTTGTAATTTCTATATAGGTTTATACTTTGAATTGAATTAGATATTTTTTTGTCTCATATATGAATGCTATATACGAACATCGAAATAACTTCATTCATTTAAGATGAAATATTTAGTTATCCAATATATGACAGGCATCACTCTGTAATAAAATAATTATTACAAACATGCAATATTATACTATTAAAATTTAAAACAATACTCTACATTAAAATCGATAACCTTTTGATAATAATTTTTAAATTAATATTATCTTAATGAATAATAAAATTAACAAAATTAAGTGTTTTCACATTTTTAATGATTGAGACAGGAAGTCATGTTTTCAGGTATGTTACACTTCATCAACAAATTTGAAATTACACAACTATCTACTTCTTGTTTTTCACTTAATATATAAACCCTGACAAGACCGCCTTAAGGTGGTCTTCAAAAAATGTTAGTTCCTATATTTTTGTAGTAATGAAATTTAAAGTAGTTTTATTACTTGTATTGGCTTAAAATTTCATTGCTAAAAAAATAAAAATAAATTTGCCGCTTAGAGGGTTAAGTGCCCAGCAATATGGAATTTTGTTTGTATACTTTACTTTTGTTTGTTAAATGAGATCCCAAAAAGCAAAATTGAACTAGTTCACTGTAGAAAACCCAACATACCTATTGACTTCTTTTCAAAATAATAACACCAGAAATATATCCCTTCAAAATTTCAAGATCGTATCTCATCGAAAACAATTCTTTGTATACTTTACTTACTTACGGGCAGATAAAATTATTTTATGGTTTATTATTTAAAGTAAAAAAAAATATCACCTCTCAAATTGTGTGAAAATACACTTAATTTTCAACAGCAATTCAGTGATCGCACATATAAAAATAAATAAAATAATAATGGTTTTTGTTTTTTAATTTATTCAAAACATTAAAATGTTTATTAAAATTGAAAATTTAAACATTATTTCATTAATAAATATAATTACGCAAATTAACACATTGCGGCTAAATAAATATTTTGAATAAATTATTATTAAATTTAGAGGTAGTTAGATTTGTTAAATAACAATTTTATTATTATACATATAAAGGCAAGGACGTTATTTGGGGGGGGGGCAGGGGGGTTCTGTGCTTCCCCCAAGAAATTTTTAGCAAGAACATAATATTATATTTTTAGAACGAAAATATTAGGTGAAAGACTGTGCAATTTAATATTTTTCCAAAAAA
>JANSTW010100333.1:0-18078 GCA_027564275.1 Diadocidia ferruginosa | reverse complement strand
TTCCAAAATTTGGCCAATTCCGTCCATACTCGATAAAATCTTTCTTCATATTTTTCTGCCATTTCAAAAAATCGTCTGGGAGGTGCCCCTTAGAGACTGCAAATCAAATTCCCAAGAATATGACTACTAACAGCTAAAAACTCATCTCCAACAAAATGTTGCCAAATCCGTCTGGTAAATACTTTTTTATATGCTCATATTTTTCGTCCATTTTTAGAAGAAAAAAATCGTACAGGAGCCACCCTTCATCTTTGCCCTAGAAATTTAAAATTATTAGACACAAGAAAGTTTTACACCCTTCGAGGGATTTAGCCAATTTTTGGTAAGGGTGAGTTTTTAATGGTCCCATATGGGATTGTATTTGGAACTTTTAGGTAAAGGGTAAAAGAGGGCTCCCATACGATTTTTTGTTGTAAAAATTGCCGAAAAATATAGGAATATAGAGAAAGTATTTTAACAGGAGACGGATTTGGCCAAATTTTAGTGGGAATGAGTTTTTAGTGGTCTTATATTTAAGGATTGTATTTAGGGTCTCTATATAGTATATGGGAGAAGAGGGGCTTCTATACGATTTTTTTTTTATTAGCATATAGAGAACGTTTTTTACAAGTATAGACGGATTCGGCCAAATTTTATTTGGGATGCTATTTTCTTGTTTCAATATACTCTAAGATTACATTTTGGATGTCTAGGCTTTGAGCAGGTATGGCTACTATAATTTTTTTTTATATTAATGGCCTAAAAATATGAAGATATTTAGCAAGTTAATATAGTTTTACTTCAGCAGACAGATTTTGATAAATTTTGGTGGGGAATAAGTTTTTATAGTTGTCCTCGAATTTAAGATTGTATTTAAAGTCTCTATAGGTCAAAGGGAAAGTTTGGCTCTATATATATAATAAATTGCCAAAATATAAAAGCAAGTTTTCGAATTTTTGTAAATTTTTATGTATGTGGATTTTATTAAGTGCCTCTATACTCTCGGATATTACTTGGGGAACGGGCCTGCTCCTATCTTGGAGAACGGACCTGCTCCTATCTTTTTTTAAATTTATATTTTTAGACGAAAAATGAAAACTATAATAGAGAAATTTTTTGTTTTTTGTCAATTTTAAAATGTTAACAGATAGAAAAAGCAGCTTATATTATGTTGGGGGCTCTCGGACCGATATTTTCTTTTTATTTTTATTACAAAATTCGTTCAACTCCCTAGTCAAATCTGTGGTCAAACCATTGAACATGAGATGTCCGTTCATCTTTTTGTACAATAAAAATCTGAATTTCAAAACAACGAACATTTTTACCAGAAGTCCATTGGTTTGACTGATACATAAGAAGTCATACGTATTTTTACGTATAATGTAACTTGAGCTTTAGTATTTTGTCAAGAAAATAAAACAATAAATATACAAACAATTATTTACACGGGTCATTTGATAATATGAGAATCTTATATTATAATACCTTAAGATACCTAAAATATATTTAAGATGTTACGCAAGAACCTCATCTTATAATATATAATAGATGTTATATACTTAAACTATATATAGTATTTATTTTATATATACGATCTAGAAAGGCCTTTTCCGATTGGACGACAAAAGGACGGGAAAATTTTGTGAAATTTCTAAATATATAAGAAAGGAAACTTATTGTTAATTTTATGTATTATATAATATATAGCTAACACCCAAAAGTAATGAGAAAATGAACTAATTTCATCTGCTCAAGTGTATACTATATACTCAAGAGTCAAATCGCCCTTCCTTTGCATCAGTACTTATACAGCAATATTCTATATATGGAAAGGATTCATGGTCTTAAAGTAGCCTTAAGGTAATAATACATAAATTTCTTATGTGTTCCCATGTACATAAAATATATTAAGTATATGATTTTATAGTATTTTGTGGTATATTGAAGGATCTTAGTGGGTGGATTGTATATGGGTGCAGTATAGGGACATATAACAATAAAATTAAACTTGGATAATATTCAAAGAAAATGTGTAATGTGTATGTATAGTTATATCCAGAAGATTGCTCATTTTATATACTTTATAATTAATACAAATTACATATATTGAAACTTAATGAAGGGATTAAATGTTTCAAATATCCATATAATGGTTTATATCTTTTCAAATGTCTTGAATCCTTTTATTTATAAGTATAGATAAATGTAAACATTTTTTTTTTATAATTTGATATAACTTTTACTAAATTATAAACCTTTTCTTTATAGTCTAATAGAATTACCTATGCGTATATATATTTGCGATAAGATAAATGTCCTTAAGCAAGTTAAGCTCGAAATTGATTTTAAACCTACACAATATGATTAACTAAACAATTAAATTCTATATAATATACTGAAAAGATATCAACTTTATTTGATTAATTAAATTTAATTGTACTAAATAAAGTCCTAATTTGACCATATCAGTTAGTTTGTAATTTACTTAAGACTCGATATTAAATTAGAAACTTTCTATACATGTAAAATCCCAAAATTATCTTATATAGGTTGATTACGTTTATTTAAATTTAATTATTTCTTTATACATCTAATTTATATATACCACAAATTAATTATGGTATTAGTTGTTTTTGTTTAAACTTTTTTTTTTAATTTTCGAGACGAAGTCAAAGTGCTATTTAAAATACCGCCCAGAATTTTCATTTTTTAAAAGAACAAAATTACTGCAACATCCAAAAAAAACTTCTGATCAGCTGAAAATGGCTATAACACGCTTTCTTATCGCAAGACATTGCGATATTTTTAGATTTAGAAAAACACCTGCGAATGAAAGGTGATATTCCATCAGTTGTGAAATTTTTTTGAATTTTCCGCGTCTCGAACCCGAAACCTCTTGAACACAAAGCCGTAACGCTACTTACTGTTCTATGCAGTATTTTGCTTCTATAATCTTCATACTTTATGCTGAGTTGTACAACATAAGCAAATAGATGGCAACTTAGATTGATAAAAAATAAAATTGGTTTCAAAACCAAACCCTGGCGAACACCAGTTGTTATAAGAATCCGTTCAAACGTATACCTATATTAACATAAATTTACATGATCAGCATCGTGTCCTTTACTTCAAAACGAGGGAGCATAGGGACCATTTTATCCTTTTTGGTATCTGATACCATGGTTTTCATTGACGAATATCAAAGGTGGAGTTTTGTCAGCAACTCGCACTAAATTCCCAACTATATTCAATAACAAATTTGTAAATAATCAAGTTTAGCTTTAAAATGGATAAAAGTAATTAAATTATGCATTTTCATCGTGATTTAATCTATATTCTAAAAGTTTTAAATATCTAGCTAGTCGGGAAGTTAGTCGATTGCAATATTTAAAATGGACAAACATTCACACAAGAAATCAAGCTAATAAAAACATAATAAAAAATTGTAAAAGAATCTTTTCGGTTGCATATTGACGGCTCCCAAGCATTATGGTCTATCTAAACTTTTGAAAATTGTTCAGGAAGCGTAAAAAACATTTTTTATAGCCAATACAACACTGCAGATAGACGTTTACGCACGGCAAAAAAAGTATTTTTCTAATGTTTTTAAATGTTTTTGACTGAGAAACTAGAATAACTACTTAAGTATGAAAAAATATTGATTTGACAAAAAAGTGTAGTTAGACCATAATGCTTTTGAGCCGTCGATGTCCTGATAAAGATAATACTTTTTCAAATTTTGTCTGAATTTTGTATGTATCTATAAAGATTGTATCAGCTCTTTTTAAAATAGAACGATATAATAGAAATGAAGTTGTTTGTATACAAAATTATAAACTTATTTAAATTCCACTTAAACTTTTTGAATTCATATAATATACGAGGTATGCGAAGGTAATAATCAGAGATAATAATATGTTATATGCGATGATGACGTAAAACTTTTGTGAAATTTATATACTAGTTATTACTAAGCTAAAGTATAAATTATGTTCTGTTCATTCGATAATTCTATATATAACGCATGTGAATGGGAAACTATATACATATACCTTTATTTACTTCAAACAAACATTATCATCATTCATTTTATTATTATTATTATTATGAAGCGATGTATTTAAATGGAAAATATATATAAATTATAAATCTATCTTTTCACTACCTATATAAACCTGTATACACAATTTCAAATTATATAAATATCTAGATATTTCATATATATGCAAAATGTAACAAATATATAAAATATTTTGAATTAAGTATTATGCTAAAGCTATTCACCAGATAATAATACCTTCCATTAAAAACATGTATATTTAACTTTTCACAAACTCCTTGAGAATATCGCTATATTTATATGTAATATATTCTCCATATTATAACAAAACCAAACATTATAACTCTTAAAGAAAGTTTGTCTTCTCTGCAATATAAACCTATATATATATAGCAAGATTATAGCAATTCTATATATAAATTTAAGTATTTTTCTAAAGGATAATACCTTGTGTATTCTCCTGTATCATATAGAGCATGTTATATATCTGGGAAATTGTTAACATACATTTATTATAATAATAAACTCAAAAGCCATATTATTATAATATATAACAAGACGTGTAAAAGTATATTACATTTACCTCGATGAAAAGCTATATATTATATATATGTTTCAGGTACACATTTCCTTTCAATTACAAAATAAGAATGCGACTTGGAATTTAAGTGAAAATTCTATATAATTTTAAATTGAATTAGTGTATTATATGTGAGAATATATCGTATTTAAATTACATAAAAATATGTAGAAAGAGTTTTTTTGTACGAATTTAATTGTTTGTTTTGATTTTAAAGAATGTTTGTTTTTACGAAAAATTTGCTTTTAGAGGATTTTGACAAAAATGTAGAATCCTTCCGGATTCTCTCCAAACTTTGTAATGGGCTATAGTGAAGATGCTTCTAGAAAATATTTGTTCGTTAATCCCTTTCAATGAACTAAAATTAAATGCATCAGAGAGAGAGAGAGAGACAATTTTTTTATTAGTTATCAATATTTCGATAGTTTTTTAAGAGTAATCATCGGTTCAAAGCCTCCAGTATAATTGGGATTCTGCTTTTACTATATTTTTACATTTAAAAAGTCACAAACCAAAACATTTCCTATTACTTCACATTTTTGTATAAAAAGTGTAAACTAATTGATATTTACAACAATAACCAAAACGATGGGAGGCCACTCGTCTTAAACCTAGTGACATCAAATAGAATTCCAGAGAATAGGGGTACTTTAAATTCCACCACACCAAAATTTACCATATATAATTTATATAGAGACCAACTATCCTTTTGCCCTAGGGACCCCAAATACAATCCCAGATTCAAGGATCAATAATAACATACTCCTTTAAAAATTTGGCCAAATCCGTCTACTCGTAAAAAACTTTCTTTATATTTTCTTCCATTTTTATAAAAAAAAATGTACGGAAGCCAGGCTTCACCTTTCACGTAGAGACTCTTAATGCAATCTCAGAGTCTGAAACCACTAAAAACTCAGCCTTGCCCACATTTGTCCACATCCGCTCACTTGTAAAAAACTTTCTTTATAATTATATATGTTCAAATTTTTCGGTCAATATAAGAAAACAAAAACGTATAGAAGCCCATATCATCTTTGATCTAGAGACTTCAAATGCAATGCCAGAGTATGGGACTACCAAAAACTCACTCATCACTGGTAAAAAAAACTTTCTCTATATGCTCATATCTTTCGAGCATTTATAGAAAGAAAAAAATTATATGGGAGCACCCTTTAATCTTTGACCTAGAGACTCAAGCTGCAATCTTAAAGTATGGGACCACTAATAACTCTTTCCTACTAAAAATTAGCCAAATCCGATTACTGGTAAAAAACTATCTTTATATTGTTCATATTTTCGGTAATTTTTAGAAGAAAAAAAATCGTATGGAAGCCCTCCTTCATCTTTGACCTAGAGACTCCAAATGCAATTTCATAGTATAGGACCATTAAAAACTTACCCTTACCAAAATTTGTCCAAATCGGTCTACTGACAAAAAACTTTCTCTATATAGTCATATTTAAAAAAAAAATCGTATGGGAGCCCCCGTTCTTTTTTGACCTAAAGACTCCAAATGCAACCCCAGCGTATGGGACCACTAATAACTCATCATCACCAAAAATTGGCTACATTCCTCGACAGGTATAAAACTTTCTTGTTTCTGATATTTTGCGGACGGACGGACGGGCACTTTTTATTGTCTAGTTTTTCTGAATCAGGGCATTTTAAAACTAGAAAAAAAACATGGTATTAGCAACTTGACCATTTTATTATATCATATGAAGTTTTTGATAAAAGCAAAAAAAGTATCGATATATATATATAATATATATTAGAGTGGGCCGAAATTTGTTAAAATTCGAAATTTCCAACAAAATATAGCGGACAAGATTTTTTTTAATAAAAATGTAAAAATTTCATAATATTTTTTTTTAAATTAAAGTCAAGATGTAGCGCGTGTGAGTTCAAATCCTGAGATCTCTAGAGGAGGGTGAACAATAAAAGTTCGAATTTTTAGACGCTTGATAGCTCAAAAGTTGCGTATTTAATTTAATAAAAACATAGCCATATATCCCCTATTAAGTATAGTGTAATCCTTAATTTGACACTTTTCCATTGAAATAATAAACGATATAATTCTCGCATATAATTGTTATTTTAGATAATATACAGGGTGTTCCGCGAATATGCGCAAATATTTTAAAAAGATAGGTGATCATATTATAGATTTTTAGCAGGACAGTCTTGATTTTAGAGGTGTGTCCTGATGTCCTGCCTAATTAAAAAAAAGTATTTGTCCTGATTCTCGGTTATTCAAATCTTATATTTCGATTTTTTTTTAAATTTCTAATATACCTATAAACCAATTTAATTTGCTTTATTTAGAGTGGATGACAATTGTTACGCTAGGATTTGAGAATTCGGTTACGTACTTTTGTAAAACATATAAACGTAATAGGTAGGAATACAAACTATTTGTGTGAGGAAATGTATAACGATATTGAATGAAATTAGGTCAAAAAGACATGTGATGAACTATCGCCTGAATTAATAGAGATTTTAGGATTTTTTTTTAAACATGTATTTGTTATTTACATTAAATATTTTTAGACTGATCAGACATCAGTTCAAGTAAAATCCAATAATACTTTTGAGAATTATTTCGGGTTGTTTTTTACATTTTTGAACAATCACATTTTTCGGATTTCTGAATAAGAAACACCCCGAAAGAGTGAAAACAAGTTAAAAGAACCGCATTTGATTGTGAAAAACATTAAAACTGAGAATTGTATTGGGAACCTGCCAATAATATACGAGTTAAAGCAGTGCAAAACAAAAGCTTGAGGAACAAAATTGATGATAGCAAAACAAATTCGAACTAAAGTATCAGAATCCTTAAATGTGTTTTTTTCTAGTTTGGGTGGGCACTTCCAGAATTCAAAATTTAGTTTACATTTGATGACCTCGAAAATTATGAACTCTTTTAAATTCGAAAATGCAAAATAAATTTTGAACTTCTTAAAAAAAATTGTTCACATGCCCCTAGATGAACAAAAAATCTTTTTATGAGTAAGTATATTATTATTCGAACTCCTACCAACTTAGAGCTGATTTTTCAATTTTTGGACTTTTGTTGAGGTTGAGAAAAAGTAGAAAAGAAAAAAAAAATTAAAAGACACAGTCGGTGGAGTAATTTTGTATTTTTCTTATAGGCTAAGGCTATAATGTGTTAAAGTTTTTCCAATAATATAATCTGGAAGGTTGTAGTAATAAAATAAAAGTAAATTTATTGGTCGATTTTGAAAAGTAACCGTTTTTGAAATTGGAAATACTCCAACGATTGTGTCTTTTAATTTTTTTTCTTTTTTTATTGGCTTTATTATCAACTTTCAAACAAGTTGTAGCATATCATTTTAGGGTGAGTATATTGGATGATATGATAGATTAAGTATAGCAACTTGAGCAAAAGTCGAAAAATTAAAAAATCGGCTCTAAGTCGGTAGGAGTTCGATTAATCAAATCATATATTCGTAAAACGATTTTTTGTTCATCCCCTTAAAATATTTGCGCGTTTTCGCGGGACACCCTGTGTAGGTAAATACCAAAAAGTATATATTGCTGTATATATTTTTATTTTACTTTGTGTGCTATATATATTATATATCTGTTCACTTCGTCATAAAAATAACCCTAATAAATAGTTTTTTTATTGTTACATATATATGTTATACTTTACATATATAGTTTTCTACTCGAAAAGTATTTTTAAATAAAAACAAACATTCCAAAATCTGTTTCTTTGTACATATATACAAATCCTTTGAAATAATGAAATGTTCCTCATATTATATACATGCCGATGAAGAAAAAAAAACGCCATAAATGTTATCCTTTAAAACCAATTACGTATATATTTAAATATTGTACAAGAAACAAATAAATTTTCATTCTTGCTGCCTTTAAAATGTTCAAATATCTTTTATAACACGCGCGTTATAGTATTAACTAAGCGATGCAACAGCAACTACGCGATATTCACCATAAATTGTCCTGAAAACATATATGCGAAAATGACCTCCACGTATATGTTAGGATAAATGTGTTTGCATGTTACATAATAAAATAAAATAAAGGTCTGGGTGCAATAAAACCACTGCTTTTAAATTCAAATCAACCAAAAATCTTTTATTGGGTTAACGCCATCACATGCAGTCATATATATTTATTTTTTACCAAGATTTGATACTTTTTGTGTTCACACGGTTTGCTATATTTGAATTTTATTTTATTCGAATTGATATGGTTCACCCACCCAACGCCCCATATCATGTGTCAACTCAGCGTATATCAGCAAAAAATTCAAAAATTCTAAAAAAAATTATTTCAATTCAACAATATGTACAATCTGAAGCTATATAATATATCGGAAAAAGGATACTTTTTTGTACAGAATATTAACAATATTTAGATGCGATTTTTTTGTTGAGTTGCTATAGTCGTATAATTTAAATTAACAGCTTAATCGATTTTTAACTACCTATAATCTATATACGATCAACTGGTTTTTATGATGTTTAGTTTTTTTATCAGTATTGAAAAATGTAAATTTTTAAATTATATAAAAATATTATCTGCATGATTACATATTATATCATTTGAATGATTTATGCTGGACTAAATGCGATAAGAATATTATAATTACTTTTTCACATTGTATAATGAATAGATTTCCGAAAATAATAATTCTAAGAAAAAGTCATTATAACTTGTGATAACATTATAGTTTTTTTATCTTATCTATAACAAATTTATGTAAAATTATGTTAATTCCTATTTAAACATAATTTAAATTTTCTTTATTTTATTTTATTTATGAATCCTTCTTTTATTGATACCTCTTCAGTCTTCGTGTTTGTACAAAGATAAAGATTATTATTCTTTTGACATTTAATATTATTATAAATATAAGTAAATAAATTGTCTGCAGGGTTATCAGTTCATTTATGTATATTTATACCTTTTACGATAAGTTTTAGTATTTATTAATTATTATTAATAACCTTATAGGATATGCATAGCATAGGCAGACATGATTTTACCGACACGAATGCATACATAGGATCCAAAAAACATTCTATATGCTCCTATTTTTCGGCCATTTAAAAAAAAGAAATGATCGTATGGGAGCCTCCTTCATCGTTGACCTAGAGATTCTAAATGCAATCCCAGAACTACAAATCTCTTAAAACTCACCTTTACTTAATTTCGTTTCAGGCGGTATTTTGAGAATAGACGGACATTTTTTATTTTCTATAGTTTTTCTGAATTAGGGGCATCATAAAACGAGAAAAATACATGGTTCCGTAAATTTGACCATTTTAACCTAAATTAAGGCTTGTACTATTTACATACATTATCCATATATGATACAGCATTTTGTATATATTGATATTGGATATAGTGAAAGCAAACATTTTTTTATTAAGGATTATTTTGTCAAGAATTTAAATTGCCCGATTTAGATGAAACAATTGAACAAATCAAATTGCCTTTTACAGCATTATCATCGTCTTGCAAGCCTCCATCGATTCACTATAAAGTTCTGTGATTTCGAAAATATTTGAGAAGAAATCAGAAAAACATGGAAATATTAAGAATTTTTTTCAAAAAATTAAATTGGCCGATTAAGATGAAAAAAATCAACAAATAAAATTGCTTTCTACAGCATTATCATCGTTTTGTAAGCTTCTATCGATCCACTATCGAGTTCCATCATTTTAAAAATATCTAAGTCAGAGAAACCATTGAATTAAAGATGTTTTTTTCAAAAACTTCAATTGTCCGATATAGATAAAAAAAATCAACAAATAAAATTGCCTTCTACAGCATTATTATTATTTTGCAAGCCTCTATCGATTCGCTATCGAGTTCCATCAGTTCAAAAATATCTGAGAAATAGTCAGACAAACCATTGAATTATTAGGGATATTTTTTTCAAAAATTTAAATTGTCCGATTTAGATGAAAAAAATCAACAAATAAAATTGCCTTTTACAGCATTATCATCGTTTTGTAAGCTTCTATCGATCAACTATCGAGTTCCATCAATTTAAAAATATCTGAGAATAAGTCAGAGAAACCATTGAATTAGGGATTTTTTTCTTCAAAAATTTAAATTGTCCGATTTAAATGAAAAAAATCAACAAATAAAACTGCCTTTAACAGCATTATCTCTATCGATTCGCTATCGAGTTCCATCAGTTCAAAAATATCTAAGAAAAAGTCAGAGAAACCATTGAATTATTAGGGATATTTTTTTCAAAAATTTAAATTGTCCGATTTAGATGAAAAAAATCAGCAAATAAAATTGCCTTCTACAGCATTATCATCGTTTTGTAAGCTTATATCGATCCACTATCGAGTTCCATCAATTTAAAAATATCTGAGAAAAAGTCAGAGAAACCATTGAATTAAGGATTTTTTTCCAAAAATTTAAATTGTCCGATTTAGATGAAAAAAAGTAACAAATAAAACTGCATTTTACAGCATTATCATCGTTTGCAAGCCTCTATCGATTCGCTATCGAGTTCCATCAGTTCAAAAATATCTAAGAAAAATTCAGAGAAACCATTGAATTATTAAGATTTTTTTTTCCAAAAATTTAAATTGCCCGATTTAGATAAAAAAAAATCAACAAATGAAATTGCCTTCTACAGCATTATCATCGTTTTGTAAGCTTATATCGATCCACTATTGAGTTCCATCAATTTAAAAATATCTGAGAAAAAGTCAGAGAAACCATTGAATTATTAAGGATATTTTTTTTTCAAAAATTTGAATTGTCCGATTTAGATGAAAAAAATCAACAAATAAAATTGCTTTTTACAGCAATATTACCGTTTTGCAAGCCTCTATCGATTCGCTATAAAGTTCTTTGATTTTAAAAATGTTGGAGAAAAAATTAGAAAAAACACGGAATTACTTATTAAGAATTTTTTTAAAAATTTAAATTGCCCGAATTAAATGAAAAAAATCAACAAATAAATTTGCCTTCTACAGCAATATCATCGTTATGTAGGTTTCCATTGATCCATTTTCGAGTTCCATCAATTTAAAAATACGTGAGAAAAAGTCAGAGAAACCGTTGAATTATTAAGGATTTTTTTTTCAAAAATTTGAATTGTCCGATTTAGATGAAAAAAATCAACAAATAAAATTGATTTTTATAGCATTATTATCGTTTTGCAAGCCTCTATCGTTTTGCTTTTAAGTTCCATGATTTTAAAAATGTTTTTGAAAAAATCAGAAAAAACATGGAATTATTAAGGATTTTTTTCAAAACTTTAAATTGTCCGATTTAGATGAAAAAAAAACAAATAAAATTGCCTTCTACAGCATTATCAATATTTTGCAAGCCTCTATCGATCTACTTTCGAGTTCCATCAATTTAAAAACTTCTGAGAAAAAGTCAGAAAAACCATTAAATTATTCAGGATTTTTTTTTTCAAAATTTAAATTGTCCGATTTAGATAAAAAAAATCAACAAATAAAATTGCGTTTTACAGCATTATCATCGTATTGTAAGCTTCTATCGATCCACTATCGAGTTCCATCAGTTCAAAAATATCTGAGAAATAGTCAGACAAACCAATAAATTATTAAGGATTTTTTTTTCAAAAATTTAAATTGTCCGATTTAGATAAAAAAAAATCAACGAATAAAATTGCCTTCTACAGCATTATCATTGTTTTGTAAGCTTCTATTGATTCACTATAAAGTTCTGTAATTTTAAAAATGTTAGAGACAAATCAGAAAAACATGGAATTATTAAAAAAATTAAATTGTCCGATTTAGATGAATGATTGTTTTACGATTAAAATTTAAAATTTAATTTTTTTAGATTTAAAATGGTCAAAATTTGTTGAGGTTTTTTAAAAATTAACTGTCTAATCTTATATTTAATTATGATAACAATTTAAATTAAAACTTGTTATTAGTACGAATTACTATTTTGTTAAAATTTTAGTCTTTTAGATTTTTGGTTTAGTTGTAGTTTTTGTGCTTTTACAGCAATATTTCGAAATTTTTTTGTGTTCAACTTTTGGGCGTATAGTTTTTCCGTTGCGGCCTATAATAGAAAATTTTATTGCCTTTTTCTGATTATATTTGATTAATATCGAAGGCATTACGAAATTAAATATTTTATACATTTATGTACGCGAACAAATAATATATAAAATTGCGTATAAAATATAAAATCTGTGTCTTTTGATTTATCTATTTGCCATTAAATTTTTTGTAATTTTTGCTAAAAGTCTCGCTCGCATATTATATTGAATAATTCAAAGAAAGATTTCAAGTTAAGTAGCATAATGCGGAAAAATCAATCTAATAAAAAAATTAAACCAAATCATGATACAAATAAATAATTTTATCTCATAGGCTGTAGGTACGAAGCGTAGATATTCTGTGCTATCGGGAAGCAGAAACCTTGTATTATGTTTTAATATTGTATATGGGCAATAATTAATTTATTATGTCAAAAAAAGCTTAAGCTTATGCATGATTTTTTTTATTTTGGTAATTTTATATAAAAAAACTCAATTATTTAAAAAAAATTATGTTTCATTTTAATAAAAAAAAAATGAGTTGTGAAAAATGTATAATTTTGTAAAATAATAATATAAATCAATCGTCACGTTTAACTGTCTAAAATTGATAATCTGCTAAAATATCTAAAAAATCTCAGTTCTTTTAAAATATGAAATAAATTTTTTTTTAATTCTGTAAAAATTTAGAAAGTTTAGTTTAATGTGTACCAGATTTTGATAAAATAGAAAATATTTTCGTAAACATTTATTAAAAATCGACTAAAGAAGAAGTCCGTCACACATGCATCCAGTCTTACAATCAGTCTGTTCCACACTAATTCAGTCCCACACTCAGTCAGTACCACATTCAGTCAGTCCCACAATCAGTCAGTCCCACACTAAGTCAGTACAGCACCCAGTCAGTCTTACACTCAGTCAGTTTCACATTCATTCAGTCCTACAATCAGTCAGCCCCATACTCACATGACTGTGTATTAAGAGATAATTATAAAAAGAGGAAATTTTTTTATGAATTTTTAGTAGATTTTGAGGCATTTTCGTCAATATTTTTTTTTAATTTAGTGTTACTAATTTATTATTATTATTATTTCTTTAATAAATTTTGAAGTTCACATAAAAAAGTCGGGAACTGAAAAAACACGTCATCCTACTGCAAAAAAAGGAAAAGCTACTACTAATATCTTCCCGGAATAACGAATTACTACCTACTGATAGGCAACTAATCCTTTTAAAAAAATCTGCACGTTTGCAGAAATTTTAGAATTAAGAATTAGTAATTAATTTTAAGTATAATGAGTTAAAGTCACATGTTTTTGTTTTATTTTTCATTGAGAATATTTAAGCATGGTATAAACGCCATAACTGATAAATTCGTCACTATCTCCAATACAGTTTAGTTCTCAATGTCGAAATTGTGTGTGAGTTGTTGTTGAATTGACATTTTAATATTTATTATTGTTCTTTATACAAGTTTTTATTTTAGCGATAATAGGCCACCGCACATATTTGATATTTTGCACAACAACTAAAAACAGAAGAAGAAAAAAATGTCATCAGCAAATTTATTTTGTGTCTTTTAATCGCCTAAATTTAGCTGAGTAGTTTTATTACTTTGCGGAATCTTATTTAAGGATAAAATAGTTTTTTTTTGTATATTTGAGACATACCATAATTTATTGCGGTTTTTGTCTTTCGGAATATTTTTAGATTAAATATGAATAAAATTTATTATTGTAAAAAATTCCAAAAATCGATTTTGGTTTTTAGAAATTAGGAGCACTCACAGTGACTATACATAATATTTGCGAAAAATGTTTTATATAATTTTTGGCCCAACGCGCTTTGAGTTGCGTTGATGAGAAAACTTTTAATTTAATTAATTAAGGACTAGATTTATATTGTAGTCTAATAATGATAGGGAAGATACATAAAGGTAAATTATTTTCAAAATATTGATTCATTTCATAATATAAAGTTTTCTTTAAATTGACTTATTATAGATTGTGTTTATAAATTCTCAGAAATTTATAAATATTCAATTTTTAGAAACATTTCATTTTATTTAAAAAAAATTGATTGAACAAAATTAATGAGAAATTAATTATTTCGTTTTGTTATGACAATATTTGCATTTCTATTTATTTTTATTAGAGATTTCGTTGTTTAGTGTCAAAGTTCTAGATATTGACAGATAATATGTGATTTTTTCTTAGCATTAAATGTGACATATACCGGATATAATATTCATCTTATATTTGTTGACGAATAAAAACACAATATATTTACATCTTCTGATAATTTGTTGTTTTTCTTCTTATTTTGTCAGAAATTTTAGAAAAAACAAAATATCGAAATTAAAATGATGAATGCTTGACATTAATATTCACTTGAGAATTACATATAGTTCCCAGGAGAATTAAGCAAATATTTATAGTAAATTAGGAGATTTAGTAATCTACAATGTACATCCTTATCCTTATTTTAAAGGTACATTTAAAATCTCATAGTGTGTATTATAATAACTGCAATATTATTACTATTCATAATCACTCGCCGTGGTTTGATTAATATGAAAAAAAAACATTTTCAAAAACAAAAAAAAAACATTTCTTCATAAAAGTAAAATATTATATTATTCAGTCTTTTACGAGAAAGTTCATTAAAGAAAATATAATAAAAAAATTATACTTTTTTAACGAGCCAACTATTTAATATTCAAGCAATATAATTTTGTATATTATACACGTAAGGATTTCTTTTTACAACTTCACAAAAAAAGGAAGTGCCATATATAACTATATAATATACAGAAGAGAAAAAATCCAAAAGAATTACTTACACTTCAATTAATGTAAATTTAAAACAATAATGATTTGCTGTGAAAAGTATATGAAATTATTGCCAAAGAATGATAAAAGGGGTTTGTGGTTAGGTTCAACAGATATAGTCCAATCGACCATATATTATAATTATATGCAAACCGTATATCACAGAATTATTGATGAGATACAAATTATTCAGAAAAAAATACATGAATATTAATTAATTTCAAAAATTTATTTTATATTCTGTGAAAAAATTACGATCAAATAAAAAAAAATTGATTATGTCAACATATAAGATAAATCATAAAAGTGTCGTGAAAATTTCGAAAAAAAAATGCAGGAAGCGTCTTCTATATGGGCAAAGTTTCTATTTTTTTAATTACTTTTTTCGCATATAAAATGAAATAATTTCCTTTTTATATGCAAGCTGTAATATTTTATAGATAATTAAAGCTATTTTTAAAAATTATTAATAATATTGCAAACAAGACAATTTTCATAAGATACATAAAAATTAATTAATTAGAATTATTTGAATTTATAATTAAAAAATGAAATAAGTTTCTCTTAAAAGTAAAATAATATATTAATATAAATTCCTTTTCAAATTAAATAAACTTAAAAATGGCGACGAGGTGGATTTTTTATATCTAATTGACAAGATATCTTTATTTTGTTGGTAATCACCAAAAACAATTCAATAATTCGTTCTTTAAAAGAATTAAGAATTGGATATATAAAATTAAAACAATTTATTTAAAATTAAAGTAATAAATTGTACCCGCATATAATAATGATGCGCACGTTTTTTGAAGAAGATCTTTTTCTTGTGTACATTTTTGTTGAATGGATTTTTTTTAATATACTTAAAACCAACCCAACCATAATCGATAAAAGTAGAGCTAAAAAGCACATTTTTCGTCTATAAATTAGCATTATTATTGAATTGAATCTATATGTATTGCCCTTCCGGATATATTGTAATGCAAAAGAGTAGTAGCGAAGTTTAGAAAAGAGATATTTGAAACGCTTCTGCTTGGTTAAAAAATCAGTGTGAGCCGTGGGTACACTCTAGAAATTATATCGGAAATCATAAATCATTTAAAAAATTATGGAAATCAGTTCGAAAATCACGAAAAACAGAATTATTTTGGAATAACTTAACATTTTTTTCGGAAATCAGAAATCATTTGAGAAATTACGGCAATCACAGAAATCATTTTGAAAATTTCAGGAGACTGTTCAAGGGAGACCCCCTCTACTTCGCATCAGAAACATTTAAAAAATTACGGAAATCATTCCGTAATTCTAAAAAAAATTTATCGGAATTAAGAAATTATTTCAGAAATCACAATCAGTTCGGAGATCACAGAAATCAATTCTTAAATCACAGAAATCAGAATTATTTCGGAAATCATTAAGGAAATTGCGGCAATTTATTATATATGGAAAAAAAAATCGGAAATCTCAAAAGTTACTTATATCGGAAATCATAAATTTGTTTCAGAAATCACTGAAATCATATCGAAAATCACAGAAATCAAAATTATTTCGGATATCAAAAATCTTTTTAGAAATTATACATTATTTAAGAAATTACGACAATCAAAGAAATTATTTTAGAAATCACATAAATCAGAATTAAGTATTTCTCAAATCAAATATCTTTTTGGAAATCAAAAATCATTTCATAAAAACTGCAAATACAGAAATCTTTTTAAAATACAGAAATCATTTTAAAAATTACGGAACTAACTTTGGAATTAAGAAATCATTTCGGAAATTTCAAAGAAATATAACGCAAATCAGAAATTGCAAAAAAAACTTTCATCATCATCGTGTCCTCCAAAGCGTGGGAGCATAGGGAACATTTTACCCTTTTTTCTATCTGGTACCATGGTTTTCATTGACAACTATATCAAAGGTGGAGGGTTGTCTTTCAGTTAGTATCAAATACGCAGACCAACGGCTTTAAGTGATTTCCGAACAACTGCGGTCCCTTTTTATTTTTAAGAAAAACATCTGCAAAAACATGATAGTCTAGTTGTGAAATTTTTTTACCTTGCCGTGTCTCGACTGACTACAAAACACTTTGGAGGTCACGAAAATCATTTCGGGCATCTCAGAAATATTTTTGAAAATCTGAAATCTTTTTGGAAATCAGAAATAACGGAAATCATTTTCAAAATCACAGAAATCAGAAAAAAATTCAGATATCATTTCGAAAATTACAAAAAAAAATTCTGAAATAAGAAATTAATTTGAAAATTTCAGAAATTATATCGGAAATCAATTTTTGTTAGAAATCACAGCAATCATTTCGGAGGTCCCAAAATTATTTCGAAGATTAGAAAACATTTCAAATTCCACGAAAACCAAAAAAGTGGTTTTAGAAATCAAAAATAATTTTAGAAATTACAGAAATCAGAATTCACTTTAAATATTACAGAAATCACAACGTGGAGAAATTGGCATATTTTCTGTTTTAGTTACTAATATTTTAAACGGTAATTTTGAAATTTTTAATAAACTTTAATTTTAATGAACTATAAAATAGACAAGAACATTGACTAGAAAATTCACT
>JANSTW010100222.1:0-18086 GCA_027564275.1 Diadocidia ferruginosa | reverse complement strand
TGATTTTTTTTTTTGGTCTTTCTATTGTTTGTTACTAAATATTATAAATTTTGCTTAATAGGACCTGGTATACCCAAAATCTAATCAATACATATAGTCATTGCAAATCGCAAAATTTATTGCCGAATTGCCATCTTCTCAAACAGAATTCTGCTTCTACAATGAAATCAAGGTCATTCAAATTAAGAAAATAAAATAGTTTGTCAAATTTTCAAAAGCTACTACTGGTTATTATTATACTGTGCTGGTACCTCCCAACTATAAATGTAAAAAATAAAGTTTTCTTTAATAAACAAAATATTAATATTTCATTTACGGATGCATACCAGGAATGTAGTGCCGTGTCAAAAATGTTGTATATCAATAAAAATCACGTTTCTTTAAAAACGAATTAATTATTGTATCAATTTTAAAAATTCCTATCAAAGTCACAAAAGAAAATGGTAAGGAAAACAAGTAAATTGTTGTTATGCTTATATCTTAGTAAGTAGTTTATTCTAACATAAAGCCAAAGCGGGAGTACTACATGGCTATGTCTTAGCACCATATCTTTCTTACTATTTACAAGCAACCTACCGCAAACAAGTTATGCAACTACTGCCACTTTCACGGATGATATAATAAAAGAAACAACAAGTAAACTACAGCGGACTGTAAATACAATTCAAGATTGGTTGGTTCAATAAAATTTAATTAAAAACAAATCTTATACGAAAAATTTTCTGACGAATTTTATGTAATCAAAATAAATTATGTTCTAGGGATCTATAGGTATGAATGTATGATTGTCTTAAAATTCTAAAAAAAAAATTGGTCCGAGAGACCTCAGATAAAACTGGCATACTACTTTTACTATCGTTTGACATTTCATACCCAAAAAAGAACTCCCTGTCTTGTTCGATTCTGAAAATAATGTTATGGGAGCGATACTGGCCGGATTCTAACTTAGCATTATTAACACAGAGACCCAAATGCAATCTCAGAATATGATGCCATTAAAAATTCACCTCCACCTAAATTTATCAAAAAGTATAGAATCATTAAAACTTATCAAATAAATTTGGTGAAATTCATCTACTGAAGAAAATCTTTCTCAATATGCTAATTTTTTCAGTCATTTATAACAAAAAAATGGTATAGGAGTCATCTCTCCTTTACCCTTAAATTAAATCCAAGAGTTAAGAGTATAGAATCATTAACAACTCACCCAAGAAAAATGGCCTACTAGGAAAAAACTTTTTCTTTATGCTCATATTTTTCTTATTTTTATTAAAAAAAAATAGTATAGGAGCCCCCTTCCCTTTGACGTTAATAACCAATTAATCCCAAAGTATAAAACCATTAAAAACTTCCACAAAAAATAGTTTTATTTATAGTTTATCGTGGAAAAGACTTTCTCTATATTTTTTCCGCCTAAGAAACCGCTAAGAACTCACCATGACTATCGCCATGGAAAGTCCTATCCAATTAGTTTTATTCTTGTGGGTCAAATACCTGCGTAATTTAATACCATACAACCCTTACCCCTGCCAACTCTTAAAAAATATGTTTTCTGAAATTTTTACCACACTTTAGAGTGTAGGGGAGGGAGAAAACCTCAACTGTTACAGATTATAGGATTGCTCTTCTCTGAACTGATGCGGTAGAGGTTATGGCTGTAATCGCTATAGTCCAGATCAACGTTCCCCAAACGTATACCCGCGGGTAGTTTCAAACCCAAATACGTCACGAAATCATTATACAACTATACGATATTGTACCCACCAATAGATAGACACTGGACAACGTTGGTCTAGATGGTCCAAAAAATTTTGTTCTGTAGTAAAGCATGCAAAAAAAAACGCGGGAGAAGTTTCAAAATTGTATTGTCAAAATTACAAAAATTATACATTTTGAACAAATGTTTAATAGAAATTTTAAAAAGAGGTCCCAATACAAACATTTTTGATTGTTGATTTTGTGGGGATGGAAACCTTTAAATTTTAAGTGGAAGTGAGAGAATTCAAGTTTGTATGGTAATATTATAAATATCAGCAACCTTTGAATTCTTCTCCATTCGCCGCCGCTATAAATATTTATTTTTATTATTTGGTTTCTTCGACTAAACAAAAGCTCTTAACGCCTACCAATTGATTGCTTTTTTTATTCAATTTTTTTAACGGTGGTTATCGTTTTATATATACAATCTCTATATTATATAAACTGATTTAAAATTAAAGTATATAAAATGTGTAAATAATATAATACTTAGATTATGGCGGAAGGTAATGATGAGGCAAATATATACTATAAAGGTTCGAAAAACTTCTATTTATATAAAATTGAGGGTTAAAATTTGATGTTTTTTTTTCTAATTTCATACAATATTTGTACGCGCGCTCTCACATATTTAGTGTAGTAAAATCATTTTATTTGCGTTTATTTACGAAAATTATTTAGACTAACAATATATGTATATAGTTAAATGGGAAAAGAAAATTTCAAAATATAATAATGCACGTAAAATGGTTAAAAATAAACTTAAATATATGAAGGTATTACCTTTTAGCTACAGGGATAATCATTGGAATTTCCCTCTTTAAATACCTATTTATATATACGCATTCTTTCTATATTTATGTATACTGAAGATATTATTCAAAATAAATGTTATATCGCAGTGGCGGCGTGTGACAAAAAAATCAAACTCTCAATACATTTTTTTTTTTAATTTATGTAATAGAACATATCTTCGTCCTTTTTGAGTTAAAAAGTTTCATCATTTTATAGTTTCAGAATTTTTTCAAAGTTTAAAAAAATTCTTATGAAAAGACTTCAAAATCTAAAACTAGAACATATAAAAGTATTAATTTTATATGAAAATAAAGAGATATAAGTTTTAAAACAAACTTAATTGTCCTAAAGCTGTCTGAAAGCAGTGCAATGTCTACAGATTTTAAATGGAACGCCACAAAGCTTTCAATATCTAGTTCATTTTACATAACTGTAGGCGGTTTGTGAAAAAATAAGAGCTTTTACATACAAAACATAGATGGTGTCATTTATTATGCATATTTAGCAATTTTTTTATTTGGCAATATACATACATTATAGTTCCATAAGTAAATTGTTAGTAGAAATATAAAATAAATTAAATAAATATTTTAGAAATAATTAAATTCCTAATCTTTTTAATTGTTTATAATATCTGATTATTTTTAATTGGGACTTAGTTCATATTATCCATTGCCCTCTCGACTGCCCTGGTTATATGTATACAAAATAAATTTTATGACAAACAATGGTTATATTTAGTTGTTTTTAATATCGTTCACAAAAAAAACATTTCTAAAAATTTAAAACAATATTTTAAATGAGAAAAAATTCTACACAATTTAAAAAAAAAATCAATATAAATTTTACGTGTTCTTATTTTAAATTTATATACAACAAATTTGTATCAATACCATTTCAGTTGTCTATATAATAAAGGAAAATCTTTTCTAAAATGATTTTTCCCAAAAATTACGACAATATGAATTTTTATCAATAAATACGAAAAATATTGAAAGATTTTCCATGTATTATTTATTTAGAAACATAAATATTGTTCAATTTTCTTCCATTCTACAACAATTCTTTTGTTTTTCCACAGATAAAACAGCCAAAAAACAGTACATATACCACATAAAGCAGCTCTCTGACAACATGGACTACAACAATTCTGCCATCAATGATGATGTTTTCACTTTGTAACCAAAGTATAAAATAGAGAAAAACAGAAAAAAAACATCTGAAAATCATTTATATTCTTCAATAGCAGCAGCAGCAGCAGTAACAGCGGCGCACATTTTGCTATAAAGGAATATTTTATGGCAACGAAATAATTTTGTATCATAAAGCAGCTGCGGTGCACCGTCAGTCGTGTAGCTTTTTAACATAATATAATTTTTATCCAAAAATAACGACAAGGAATAACAAAACAGAAAAACCAACAACAAAAATATTTGAAAATAAATATTTTCTATAAACAAATATGGGAAATAAATGCTGTAGTAAACGACAGGATCAAGATGTTGCCCTGGCTTATCAATCGGGTTATAAGAAAAATGAATCTAGTTTTAGTTCAAATATATCCGGACAAAAGCATAATAATGGTGGCTCACTGGACTCCCGATACACACCCGATCCGAATCGTGGCCAGATAAAAACAAAGGGCGGAGTTGACATTATTCGACCACGTACAACTCCAGGTAAGTCTTTTTGGATTCTGATTTTTTTTAAATTTATTTTAATGATTTTATAAAATTTCTGAAATTATTCGACATCAAAATCTCTTATTGCGAAAAATGTGGCTATTTATTTTTTGATCGACAAAACAAAATCACTCAAAATATATAAAATATATTAAAAATAGCAAAAATTACTCAAATAAAAAAACACTCAAAATTATTGAGAAAAAATTCCACAACACTCAAAATTATTGAGAGAATACCATTTAAAATAATTGGAAAATAATTCAATTATTGAGTAAAGATTACTCAAATTTTTTAGGAGACAAAAGAACTCAAAATATATGTAAAATAATTCAATTATTGAGCGAAAAACATTCAAAATAATTCCAAATATATAAAAAAATAATCCAATTATTGAGCACAAAAATTTTAAGGTAACAAAAAATATATACTAAATATAGCACAAATTACTCAAAATAAAACAAAAACACTCAAAACTATTGAGCAAAATGCACTTTAAGTATCAATACAATTCAAATATAATGCAATTTTTTAGTGAAAAAAACACTCACATTTGTTAGTAAAAAAAAACTTAAAAATATGAGCAAAAAATCACAAAACACTCAAAATTTTTCAGCGAAGAATACTAAAAACTATTACAAAAAACACTTAAAAATGTTTTTTTTTATTTTTGAGCGAAAACTGCTAAAAGTTATTTAATTTTTTTCGATATGTCTTACATACATGTCGTGCTTAAGATTTCCATGACTTCCAGATCAATTCCATATTATAATGTCCATGACTTACTGATAAGATTTTTATGATTTCCTACTGATTTTTATATAATTGAGTTTTAAATGATTTCCAACAATTTTTCGTCATTAATTCTTCCGTAATTTAAATTTATTTTACTTCCAAAATACAAAAACGGTTTTTATAAGTTTAAATGACCTAAATAATAAATAATTTTTATGAAAAGATTTATATCATTTCAAATATATTTACATGACTTGAAACTTCAAGTATTTTCCACACGTTTAAAATGACTTACAGTAGACCTCTATGACTTCTCAATGACGTGACATAAGCAATTAAACTTAAATCCATAAATTTCAAATTATTTTTTAGTGAATTTGTATGACTTCCAAATGTTTGACATGAATTCCATCATTTCTAGTAGATTTATATGATTTCCAAATGTTCCAGTAGATTTCTACGACATCCAAATGTTTGTCATGACTTTCATAAATCCTAGTAGATTTCTATGACTTCCAAATGTTTGACATGACTTCCATGGACTCATGACTTCCATGACTTCGATGACTTCTAAGACTTATTTAAATGACTTACATCCTTGCTTACATCATTTTCTGCTATGACTTCCTTGACGTAAAAAAAGACTTCAATATATTCTATAAGTTTTAAATTATATAAATCACTTTCAGTAGAGAGCTATGACTTCCAAAAGACTTCTATGACTTCTAAAGAATTAATAAGATTGCCATCACTTTCATTCAGTAGATTTATATGACATCCAAATATTTTGACATGACTTCCATCACTTCCAGTAGATTTCTATGACTTTCAAATGTTTGACATGACTTTCATCATTTCCAAATGTTTACAAACTTCCGAATGTTTTATATGACTTCTATCACTTCCAGTAGATTTCTATGACTTCCAAATGTTTGACATGACTTCCATGACTTCTAAAAGACTATGAATTCCAAAGTGATTTATTTGACTTCCATAACTTCCGATAGATTTCTATGACTTCCAAATATTTGACATGACTTTCATCACTTCCCGTAGACTTCTATGACTCCCAAATGTCTAATATGACTTCCTTAAATTCACGAATTCTATGACTTCTAACAGATTTCTATGACTTCCAGCTAATTTAAATGACTTACCTTCTTGCTTACATCACTTCCTGCTATGACTTCAATGAATTATATAAGTTTTAAATTGTATAAATATTTCCCAGTAGAGAGCTATTACTTCCAAATAACTCGTTATTTCCATGACTTTCAAAAGACTTCTATGACTTCTAAAGAATTAAAATGACTTTGACATAACTTTGATCACTTCCAGTAAATTTCTGTGACTTCCAAATGTTTGATATGATATCTAACACTTTCGGTAAATTTCTATGACTTCCAAAGATGTTGATTTTCAGAAAAAATTCAAAATTAATGTATAATACAATTTTTTACGATTCTAATCAAACCACCTTCTCCTTTCCCACCCAGCAGGTCTTCCAGGTCATCTCAAGCGTCGTATTGTTGTTGCTTTATATAATTACACAGCTCGCGAAGAGACAGATGTTAGCTTTGTCAAGGGCGATCGGATGGAGGTGTTGGACGACACCGAATCGGATTGGTGGCGTGTTGTACATATAATTACACGACAAGAGGGTCTGATACCGTGGAATTTTGTGGCCGAAGAACGTAGTGTTAATAGTGAAGAGTAAGAAAATACAATTCAATTTTTTTTTTAATATTTAAACAAAATTTTGCTTTCTAGTTGGTTCTTTGAGAATGTATCCAGAAAAGAGGCCGACAAGTTGCTGTTGGCCGAAGAAAATCCACGCGGTACATTTTTAGTCCGTCCATCCGAACACAATCCAAATGGATATTCGTTGTCGGTAAAAGACTGGGAAGATGGTCGCGGCTATCACGTTAAACACTACAAAATAAAGCCGCTCGACAATGGTGGCTATTACATTGCGACAAATCAAACGTTTCCATCGTTACAGGCTCTGGTGTTGGCCTATAGCAGTAAGTTGCGTGAGATGAGAAAGAAAAATGTAAATTAATTCGATTTTTTTTTATTAAGAAAATGCCCTTGGTCTGTGTCACATTTTATCGCGAGCTTGTTCAAAACCACAGCCACAAATGTGGGATTTGGGTCCTGAATTGCGTGACAAATGGGAAATTCCACGTGCCGAAATTCAGCTAGTTCGTAAGTTGGGACGAGGAAATTTCGGCGAGGTATTTTACGGTAAATGGCGTAATAGTATAGACGTTGCGGTGAAAACGTTGCGCGAAGGCACAATGTCAACGCAGGCTTTTCTGCAGGAAGCAGCAATAATGAAGAAGTTTCGTCACAATCGTTTGGTAGCACTGTACGCAGTGTGCTCACACGAAGAACCAATTTATATCGTCCAAGAGTATATGTCCAAGGGGAGTTTGCTAGACTTTTTGCGAGAGGGTGACGGTAAGTTTTTACAATTTGAAGATTTAATTTATATAGCCGCACAAATTGCATCCGGTATGGAGTATTTGGAATCGAAGCAGCTAATTCATCGTGATTTGGCTGCCCGAAATGTGCTGATCGGTGAGAATAATATTGCCAAAATATGTGATTTCGGTTTGGCTCGGGTCATTGCCGACGACGAATACTGTCCGAAACAGGGCTCGAGATTCCCCGTCAAATGGACCGCACCCGAAGCAATAATCTACGGAAAGTTCTCCATAAAATCAGACGTCTGGTCATACGGCATATTGCTAATGGAATTATTTACATACGGACAAGTTCCATATCCCGGCATGCATAGCCGAGAGGTTATTGAACAAATTGAACGTGGATATAGAATGCCAAAATCGACAAATCATCATTTGCCCGATGATATCTATCACCTAATGATTCAGTGTTGGGACGCTGTGCCCGAGAAGCGACCAACATTTGAATTTTTAAATCATTACTTTGAAGGTTTCACGGTCACCTCAGAGGTACCGTATCGAGAGGTGCAGGATTAAATTCCGGCCACCTCTAACATTATATAGTTCACAAAGTCAGCACTACATTTTCTACCTTTTTATTAAAAAAAAAACGATTAAAAAATTATAAATAAATAAAATAAGAGAAAAACACTTGCAACAAAAGCAACAAATAATTAATTAAAAAAGAAACGACGGTTAAACAATCAGCAGATAAGTTTTATTAGTTCCTGATAGACACAAGAATAATTAACAACAACAAAAAACAATTTTTTAGCATTTGTACTTAAAATTAAAAGTTATTAATAACAACAGAAACTAAATAATAATTATAATAATAGCTATATCTATATATAAACAAAGTATATATAGTTAATTACAATTTAATTAATTGTAAAAATCTCATAATTATACTAATCTACTAACTACAATCTCACACACACATACAACACACCACACACAACTAAACTATATACATTTTTTAAACATTCAACAAACAAATAAATTATTAACTGTAGCTAGAACCGATAGATATGTTTAACAAATAAGTTGAAAATTGATAATTAGATTGTTTTGATTTTTGTTTTAAATAATTTACGTGAACAATTTGAAATTTTAATGTGTCACCGTTGAAAATTAACCTTGTTATTGAATTTTTTCTTATATATTAGCGTAAAGACCTAAAACTACAAATTTGAAGATACACACAAGTAAATATTATACTAAATTGAAATTGTTTATTGATGAAGCAATGCAGCTAAAAGGAAAAATAGTTGTGCAGCAAGTTGCTTTGGTGTAGTACATAGGTTAAAAGTTACGAAGAAACCATACAAATGTTACAAAAATAAAATTTATTACTGTAGCGATTTAATTTATTTAATAATTCAAATATTTTATCCTTATTCATAAATAATAGATTACATGAAATTTGTAATTCCATGCAATTAACTTTAATACAAAAACGATTGACACATTTGTATGGTTTTTACAATGATTATTTAAATTTGCTTTGTGAAAATAAGATAAAGAACCAGCAAAAAACCCAAAAATTCATAACAAATTTTAAGAATTTTTTTTAATATTGGAATACATTTTTCAAAATATAATCGTCAATAAGTATAGTTTATTTGATTAAATTAAAAGTTTGCTAAGAAACCATACAAATGTTACTAAAATAAATTCGTATAAAGTTAAGATATTTTAATATTTGAAATATTTGACTAGTAAATGTGAAACAATATTAATTGTAAGAATTTGCAATTTAAATCAAGCTAAATCCCAAAAAACTGGAAATTTTAGATTTTTTTCGATAATATTCTGTCATTGTTCTTTTAATTGGATCGAGCTTTAATTGTGTTGATAAATGTTAGCTTAACAATTTAAAAAAATCGTTTCAACAAAAAAAAATTATAAAAGAAACCAAATAAACCATACATTTGGTTTCTTTTATAAATTTTAAACGACTATAAATGACCTGATAATTACTTATACATTTTTGGGAAAAATATTGCTTTACAAATATTCTTAATCTCCAGAAATGTTTGCCAAAATTCAATTATTTGTATGAAATTTAATGCAAATAATTATGACTTATCTTACAAGTTTGTCAGAACTTATTATTCAAACAATATATCGCTAGAAGGGTTAAAAAGAAATTAATCAAACACGGTGACAAGTTAAATTTTATTTAATTTTTTTTTAAATACAAAATCATTGAAATACTTACAGTAAAAATTATATTATTTGTTGCATCTGTATATTTTGTTCCTAAATATAAAAGAAAAGACCGCAGAAAATTATCTCAACTAAATTTTATTAAATGACAAACACAGACGATTTTATTTAAAATATTTTTTTTAAACTAATTTACTCCAAAATCTATAAAGCAGCTGTGCTATTCACAAAAACTTTACAAAACATGTTACAACTAAATATATTTATTTATAATAATTTTTTTAATTTAGACATTTTCCCCCCACCCCCCATCTAACTATAATTAGTTTTTAAGATTAACTTTAGTAGTAATTATACGTATATATTTTATATAATATATTTAAAAAAAATAATTAAACTTTAATTATTATTATAATATTAATTTAATATATATATACACATGAACAAAGACCAAAGTTTTAATTTAGATTTTAAATAGTGAAAGACCAATTATTAAATTTTATTAAAATTTATTTAATTAAAAAAGGCAAATATTTACTATTAATTTTTATTTTATTTTTTAAATAATTTACATTGAGAAAAATTTGATAATTTTTGCTATGTAAATGACGATTTGACACAGATATTTTCTAATACCTGCAGGTGAGTTCTATGGTTTATTGTACGTAATCATTTCTAATAGGATCGATCATAGAAAAAAAAATATTGTTTGTAAAAAAAATTATTCGCAAAATAAAGAAGTCCGTCAAACTTTTTTGTCAACGGAAATTTTTTTTATAATCCATTTATCAGTACAAAAATAGTCCGAACACATGAAAAGAGGTCATAAAGACACAATTAAAATCTTTGACGTACACATTGCCGGCACAAATCGGGCACAATAACTTGAAATGTGTCTGTATATAAAGTTTGCACAGGTACTCACTCATTGAACACAATTATTTAAAAAGTATCTGTAAACAAAGTGATCGTATTTTGTACATTACATACACTCATTGCCAGGCAATGAATGATACAAAAGAAGTCTTTTTCAATTATTGTCAGACACATTACGGGCACAAATTGAACACAATACTTTAAAATTACACTATCAAAAATAATTTTAGAAATAATTAATGTGACATTGAGCTAAAATTTGCAATAGCATAGTTTAAGTATGTTGTAAGAAGGAAATTTAAAAAAAACAATTAAATTGTATTAAAGATGGCGTCGTTATTTGCCAGTTTAATTTACTGTAAAATAAATGAAAATTATTGTGTCAAATCGTAAATTTACATATTTTAATAATCTGAGTTTGTTTTAATTAAAATTAATTAAAAAATATTTTATTTAAATACAATTTTTTTTTTATTAATAAAGGAAAATTTAATTGATATAAAATTTAATAAAAAAAAAATCCAATTGTTTTATAATTTTGTTTCCGAAAATCTCTTATTAGTATACAAATCTTTACTTTTTCTATGCGCATTTTGTATGCAGATAATAACAGTTTTTTTCAAATAAGCAAATAATTTATTTAATTTATAGATTAAATGAAAACATTTTTTATTCTTCAAATATAATTTTTTAAATTAAAAAATGAAGTGGTGAACACAGCCCGGTATTAAGAATTTAATTATCTATTTAATAAATGTACATTTTCTAATATATAGTTATTTATACCAATTAGTTTGTGCGATTTTTTCTTTTTATTATGTAGAATTTTTTAAAATATAAAATGATTAGATATGAATAAAGAATTTATTATAAAAGAAAAAAATTATTATCAGTAAAATAGAAGGCAAGGAAAAAAGAAAACTATAATTAAAAAAAAGTTTTTTTTTATTTTAAATCATTTATTTTGGGCGATATTCATTATTAACCGAGAAATTACCGCCTGAAAAATAACCAGCCAAATATTTTTTTCATAAAAACATAATAGAAAATAAATAACGCCTGGAAGAAATAACACAAAAAATGTAATTTTGGTTATTGAAAACAAGAAATAACACTCGAACATAATTGACAAACAAATAATTATTTTTACAAACATTTTAAAGGACATAACGCTCAGCAGAAATAACACCATAAACTTATTTTTTACCAAATTAAAACTGGAAATAACACCCGAACAAAAATACCGCATATACAAATAAGTTTACTAAAATTGAACAGGAAATAACGCACATCAGAAATAATACCCTAAACATATTTCTTTCTAAATTAAAACTGAAAATAACACTTGAACAAAAAAAACGTCCACATAAATAGGTTTACTAAAATTCAACACGAAATAACGACCAGTTGAAATAACACCAATTTTTTTCTAAATTAAAACTGGGAATAAAACCCGAACAAAAATAACATCAACAAAGTATATTACTAAAAACAATTATTTAAATTAAAGGCAGATATTTCTTACATAGCTTTGTAAAGAAATTAATCAACAGAATCAACAAAGTATTTTTTTTTATAAATATTAAACGAAATAACGCCCGATTAAAAATAACACCCCAAAAAACATGTATACAAAAAATATTAAATGAAATAACGCTCAGCATAAATACCGACAAAAAAATGTTTTCACTAAAATGCAATACAAAATAACATTTAGCAGAAATAACACCCTGAACATATTTTTTTCTCAATTAAAACTGGAAATAACACCCGAATAAAAATAACGCATAAAATATAAGTTTACTAAAATTTAATTACGAAATAACGCTCAGTTGAAATAACACCCTGAACATGTTTCTAAATTTAAACTGGAAATAACACCCGAACAAAAATAACGTCAACAAACTTTTTTTTTAATATTAAGCGAAATAACGCCCGATCAAAAATAACACCTCAAAAAAAATGTATGCATAAATATTAAATGAAATAACGCTCAGCATAAATACCGACAAAAAAAATGTTTCCACTAAAATTCAATACAAAATAACGCCCAGCAGAAATAACACCCTGAACATATTTGTTCTAAATTTAAACTGAAATTAACCCTCAACAAAAATAACGTAAAAAAATATTTTTTTAAATAATATTAAACGAAATAACACCCTAAACAATATGTACACAAAAATATTAAATAAAATAACGCCTAGCAAAAATAACAGCTAACACAATTTTTTTCTAAAAAAAACGAAAACTGAAAATAACGTCCGAACAAAAATAACATCGACAAAATATTTTCACTAAATTAGAAAATCGATATTGGTAATTCTTCGGGTGTCATTTCTTTTATAAGTTAGTAAAAATATTTTTTGAATATTATTTTTCAGGCGTTATAGTAATTCCTTGAATGTTATTGAAACTGATTTTGGGATTATATTTGTGTGATGCGTTCATTCTTCGAGCGTTATTTACAGTTTTATATTTAGTAATAACATCCCCAAAAGTGTTATTTCTTTTGGAAATTAAATCTTTTAGTGTTATTTCGTTTTATAATTTAGTAAAAAACATGTTTAGTGTTTTTATATCGAAAGTTTTTTCGGCTAGTATATAAATCCAGGCGACACAATTATATATTGCTATATTAATTGTATATCTCCTAGAAGTATATCTTGCCTGTGGTCAATAACTTTAATGTTTCTTTCCAGTTTAAAATTATAAAAAGTTTGTTTTGGTTGTTATTTCTATTGGGCGTTAATTCCTTTTGTGTTATTTCAATTTATAATTTCGTAAAATCTATTTTTAGGTGTTACTTCTTTCGTGGTTTAGTTCTTTGAGTGCTATTCGTTTCATATTTTTCTATTTATTAAAAATAAAATATTTTCTGGATGTTATTTCTATCGGACGTTCATTCTTTGTCCTTTATTTCTAGTTTTAAATTGAAAAAAGATTTGTTTTGGTTGGTATTTCTATCGGGACGTAATTCTTTGTGTGTTATTTCGATTTATAATTCGGTAAAAAATATTTGCTTAAGTGTTATTTCTTTCAGGCAAAAATTCTTCGGGTGTTATTTTGGAAAATAACACTCAAGGAATTAACGGTACATTTTTTTTTTTTCAAATTTAAACGAAATAACACAGGACGTATTAACGCCCGAAAGAATTAACACCAAATAAGTTTTTTTTAAATCTAAAAATACTTAATACTTAATACTCAATAAATCACCGCCAGAAAGAAATCACACCCAAAATTTACTTTTATTGGAAAACAAACTAAAATTTTCTTATAATCTAATATTTTTGGTGTTATCTCGATTCTGAATATATCTATATCTATCGGGCGGTAATTCATCGAGTGTTATTAATTAATTAATAAATAAAAAACCAACTTATTTGGGCGTTATTTCTTTCGGACGTAAATTTGTCGGGTGTTATTTCTCTAAACTTTGAAGAAAAAATGTGTGCGTTAATTCCAAAAATGTGGGCGTTAATTCCTTGGGTGTTATTTATATCTTTTAGAATTAAATATTCGGATATTATTATTAATTTCATGCCATCTTTAATTAATTTCAACCGTATAAAAATCTCAAAATCAAAACGATTGTGCGGAAAAACTATTAGATATATCATTGAAAAAAATTATTTAAATTTAAAAAATATTTTTAAAAACCTCTATCACACAAACATATTTACACTAAAAACAAACAAAACTATAAAGTATTAAAAACACGAAATCACAAAATTTTATGACTAACTTTTAAACTTAAACAAGAATTAGTTAGTGGTCAATATTCAAAAGTCATTCATCGTAAAAAGATAAATTGTAACCACAAATATTTTTACTTTTTATCAATAACTTAATTTTATAGAAGACAAAAAACGAATTTAAAACTATTACAATTTTCCATGCAAAACGCTACCACAATGATAAACAAAAAATTATGCCAAAATAATTGAATTTATAATTTAAATAAAATTATTTCATTTACGATAGGATAATTTAGTTTGACCACAATGAATCAAAAAAACAAGTCTGATAATATTTTTTTTACATTTTTGCAAAGCTAATTCTAAGATTACCAAAATAAATTTAAAATAAAAATTTATTTATTTAAATTCACAAAGAGCTACATTAAACAGCTTCCTATAGATTTTTCATAAATTATACACGTACATCACAATCATACATCATCACAGGAAAACATGAGAAAATTTTTATCATTTAAAAAAATATTTTAATTAAAAACTGAAGCTTCACTATTTCACATGATAAGCGAGCTTTCTGTACATAATATAAGTTCACTTCACATATGGACATTCATCATCAAACTATTATTATTGATCAGCACTATAATATACTTTTTATCGCAGTGTAGATTTTCCATAAAAATATTATAAACTATAATATATGATAAATAAACTATAAATTAACAATTTATTTTTGTTTTGCCTCATTTAAAAGAAAAATATTAAATTATTAATAATAATAACAATTTAAATTTAAAATATTTATAAACAAAAATAATTTAAAACACACAATACAAACAAACAAACAAAAAACAACTACTTACATATAACTTAAGGATATTTTGTATATAAATCAGTAAAATAATTAAAAAAAAAACAACTAAATATAAAATAAATGTATACAAAAATTAGTAAGAAAAATTCGGCTTGTCTTTATTTCAGTGGGTCCCTGGAAAAAGATTGTAAGTGCACTTAACATACTTTTGATAAAATACCAGATTTGAATTTCCCGTGTCAATCTGCATATACTGAGTAAAATTCATATTTATATTAGCTAAACTGACGAAGTGGTAACACTTTTAATAATTAAAAATGTATAGCTGCTTATGTAAAACCAAAACTTTAAATCGATTTTCTGTTAATTCAACTTTTTGACGTTACAATCTTTTTCCAGGGACGCACTGATTTTATTTCAGAGATTTTAAATAAAAAGAACACAGAGAATATATATTTTTCAAATTTCAAGATCGTATCATATCTAACATTTGTTTCCCTTTTATCAAGCTTTTATTGTATGGGAGCTACCTGTAGAGCAAAATTCTGTACATTCAATACCAACCAATAGGAACACCGAAAAAAATGCATGTAGTATGTTAAACCAAATGGATCAATTGCGCCAAATTTTCGAAAATACTAATTGTCACATAATCGCCATTAGCGAAAGCTGGCTAAAAGTTATGTTTCTTCTAACTCCATTGAAATTGAAAATTTCAAGGTATTTCGTAATGAGCGTTGTCACAGAAGAGGTGGCGGAGTTGCTATATTTTATCATAATCGACAGTTACAAGCTAAAGTTATTGATTCTTTCTCAAGTGTTGGATTTGGCATTGAATATTTATTTATAGAAATTATTTTTGGATCAATTTACAAACCGCCTCATGTAGTTGATCATGCCATGTTTGAAAATATTTTAGAGCAACTCACACCTATGTATACAGTGATATAATTATATGTGACGATTTTAATGAAGATCTTCTCGGAAATACAAGCCAATCAAATAATTTCTCGTCTATAATAAATAAATTCTCTTTGAATCTCATACCCCGCACAAGACAGGATATTCTATGGATACGCTAAAGAGTGTATCCAACAGCGTATCTGGATACGCTCATTAATGTCTCGTTTTACATAGGGCTTGGCGTTTTTTTGCGATTTTTCCTATTAAATTAATTAAATTTAATTAATTAAATTGCAGCAGGGTGTTGCCTGATGCCTCGCCATCTATAAAATATGGGAAAAATTTCATTTTATAGAGAAAATTTGAACAATCCTTCATTTTCCCCTTAAAAAAAACAGAATATCCGTATGTCTGGTCGGGTATCAATGCAGCCAACTCATTTTGTCGGAAACTTAACGTAAACAGTCAAATGTTCTACGGTCTAATCAAGTATCAGTGCCTGATATATCAAAACACGACCTTATATTCTTAGCATATAAATATAATATGGATATAGCGTCAACATTCCGCCTATAAAGTTTCAATTGGAATCCGAACCACCCGGCCCGTTCTATCGATCTTTATATGGCCCAAATCAAATTCCATAAGTAATTTTATCTCCTTGATTCCGAAAAAACCACTTGTGAAAATTTTTTATTTGTGCCGTTAGGAGACTCGAACCACCGACGTCTCGCCTACAATATTCATTTGGTTGACCATGCCTCTGGCATAAAGGCTTCTTCTATAAATTAAAATTAAATCTTCCAATTCAACACTATACAATACTTAAGTCATATATTGAGAACAGACACTTTTATGTTAAATTCTCTGAAAAACAATCAACTATATTTCATATCATGGCTGGTGTTCCTCAAGGCCGCGTTCTACGACCATTACTCTACCTGATCTACACAGCAGACTTACCAACAACAAACAAACAAAAGTAGCTACAGAAAACCAAAAAAAATTTTGTCAAGCTTTGCGGTCCAATATTTTTAAATTAAATACAGTTAATCATGCTGTAAATATAATTTATTTGACGTTTCGTCTAATTTATAGACATCATCATATTACGTTATATTTGAGTCTATTTCAGACGCACTGAGCATGTTCATAGCATTGAAACGTAACATAAATTAAGGTGACATGACATAACATTCAAAGACATATCGTCCAAAAGCTATAACAAGCTTTTTTCTATTCTAAAACCGACATAGCTGCCAAAATATATAAACCCACCGCTTTGTTAATAATTTTTAGAAGGGGCATTTTATCGGTTTTTAGCAAAGGCTCAAACAATAAATATATTTTAGCGGTTTTAAGCTTGCTAAAGCTTTTGGGGCGGTATGTCTTTGGGTGTTAGGTGATGTCACCTAAATTAAGCAATGATGAATGTATTATAATGAGTTATATTTTCATACAAAAACTTGTTAATTTTAAAAAATTTCCAAAGTTAGTGTGACAATGATTGAAATATTTTATCGATACTTTGAAATAAGGTGATTATTTATTTATTATTTTAAAATTATTATTACCTAACTATATATTATTGTTTTTAACTTGCTATTTGGATCATAAAAAATATTTAATTGAAATTAAAAATATTGGAATTTAAAAGGGAAATTGATTATTTTCAAAAAAAATGTACAAACAATATAGGTAACATTTAAAATAATAATTATTTTTTAACAGAGTGGTAAGTACTATATATATATATCACTCAAACCTATAATAAATAAAAAATGTTTCATTCGAAATTCCTAATAAAAATTATGTTATTTGTCTATTTCCGTTTTTCTATATTTATTTATTTCGCTTTATAATATAACAACTAATAAATAATAATTATAATACGTGTATAATAATAAATCTGTCATTTTTTTTTCAAATAATTTTTCTTTAAAATATAAATATATATTTTCACATTTATTATATAAATGGGGAATGTTGTCTGTTGTTTTTCCTATATAAACGCGTATGTATCCGGGGCGGTTACTGCTGCGTGTCTAATAGAGTGGGAAGCTTTTTTTTATAACATTAAGAATATTGTCATATTTTGTTCATATAATAGGTGTACCGACAATTCCCCGAAACGACAATTCCCCGAAACGACAGTTCCCCGAAACGACAATTCCCCGAATGT
>JANSTW010100111.1:0-18091 GCA_027564275.1 Diadocidia ferruginosa | reverse complement strand
ATTTTGTGTATAGCACACAAAACCGCTCAGAACCGCTAAATTTATGCGCACACCTTATATACTCTATACACCTTGATACACATAGTATTATAGGATATAACATTTTCTACTAACTTTACTGACTTTTTTTTTTTGTAACTTACATATTGATATCGAGATATGGAAATTCGCGGACTCGTAAATTTGTCGGTTTTTATCAATCTTGATTTATTTCGATATTTTGAGAAAATGTGTTTCTTTGTTCGTCCTAAGTAAAAACTTGGTGCTATAATCTTATTCAGTAGGGTGGGCCGAAACATGCAAAAATTCGAAATTTCAAACAAAATAGTGTGAAAAAGTTGTGTATTGAAAAAATAAAAATTTCCTCATATTTTTTAATATTTTTAATTTAAGTCTAGATGCGAAATCCTGAGATCTCTATATGGGAAAATAAAAGTTTGAATTTTTAGACGCTTGATATCAAAAACAGCTATAACTATAAAGTTTTTTTTTATTTATTTTTATTTCCAGCGACTCTTCGGCATTTTACCGTTAAAATATTGAATATCATTCAAAATAGTGAAATTTCTGCTTTAAATGCAATTTTCATGAGCTATTAACTAAAAAAAACTTTATAACTGTTTTTGATCTTTAAATACGCAACTTTTAAGCTATCAAGCGACTAAAAATTCGAAATCTTATTTTTTGGTCCTCCCATAGAGATCCCAGGATTTCAACTCACAGAGAAAGCTTGAAAACTATAATTTATAACAAAATATCGAAGGCTTAACCACTAGGGAAGAGTGAAAAATTGAAAATCGTTTCCCGAAATCGGTTGTTTATGATTTAAATCAAAAAAATCTTATTTTTCAACAATTGTTTTGTACTTCCGCAACGGCTTCGAAAATTCTGAATATTTTTATTTGAACCTGCATTAGTGAATTTGAGTTTGTCGATTGAATATAAAAAAGTGACTGCAGCGTCTTATTATAGTTACAGAATTAAATTCATAAAAATTATTTCTTTAAGAAAATTGATCGATTCTAGTCATTTTTTCTGTCGAATTAAACACTCAAATTGTGCGCTTGTAATTCGATTGATATAAATATTAGATGTCTTATGTTAATTAATTTTATTTTATAATTTTCAACGGTTTTCATAAATATTTTATTGAAAACGCGACGAATTCAAGTGGAATGAAATCTTTTCTCAGAATCAGAAATACAGTTTTTTTTAAACAGAAATCTAAATAAATTACAAATTTACTCACCAGTTGTTGAAATCGATGATGTGCATAGATTAGTTTGCACAACTTTTCGATTTACTGACGCAGCAGCAGCAGCAGCAGCAGCATGATGTGCCGAGTTAATTGTTGGCGGTACCGAGGACGATGTACACGGTGCCGTTGAAGAGTCGCAAGAATCCTCGACGGACCGTTCAGACGTGGCCATCGGATGAGCCATAGCCGAATTCTGTAAAATTGTTGAGTTTTCAGGGCTTCTTGGCCGAATTGCGACTATGTTATTGTGGTGATGATGATGACGATAGTCACGAGGATGCAGACGTTGCACATAGCGTTGTCCGTGCATGTTGTGTGCTCTTTGTTCTGGCTCTATTTTAACACCACGTGCTTCATCTTGTTGCTGTGCACGACGTTCAGCCGTTTGCAAAGCCATGATACGTTGCCGTTCGGCTGTCAAACAACATTTTTCACAACTACAATAGCGATATTTACAATAACGTTTGTGCCCTTTCAGAATAATTTTGTCACCGTGATTTCGACATCTGGCACAATTCGGCGGTGTTCTTGGCGATGATCCCGAACTACCACCCGAATTGGTATCCCTTAGTTCTGAATCTGACATCGCTGACATGTCGTTCCAACTTTCATTTGAAACCATTCGACAACAAGAATTGCTTTTGGTTTTTTTGTATTTTCTTAAACAAATCCTCAAAATTCTGTTTCTTATATAAGTTGGTACAAGGAAATTCCTATCGAAGTGAAGAAGCCTTATCGCAAAAATCTACCTTCTTTTATTATACAGATGAAAGACTGAATTTAATTATTCAGAAATTTTTGTTTAAACGGACTGTTTAATTTACTTTCGGTTATTAGACAATATCAAGGATATTGTAGTTGTCGTGCACAAATACAAAATGAAGAACTTGTCTATACTCTGAATTCTTTTCGATATGGTCAAATAAAAAAAATAATAAATAATTGTCGAAGTTTTTTTTTATAATATATGAAACTACAGTTATTAGTCTCAAATATATCTTTCTCATTCGGTATATTAAATTTTCGGCAATATTTATTATTTTTATTATTCGTCTTTAAAAAACAAAATATTAAAAGCCATTAATTATTGTGTGTATCACCAATCAAACACGGATTTGATCAATATGTAAAACAACTTTTCACTAAATTATCTCACAATTTATATATATTCACACTGAATCATCTGTTGCTATGTACGAATAATGAAATATTTACAATTTTAATTGATTTGCAAATGACATTTAAAGCTCAGTGTTTATAGTGTTGTAGATATGCAATTTTAAAAATAGACGTTTTTTCACTATGCGCGGTTTAATTTAAAATTAACAATGATTTTTTTAAAGCGAAAAATTTGCCAATTCATTGAACATTGTCTGATAATAATAATATTGTTAAGTAGCTGCAAATTTTCTTTACTTTTTAATTTATAAAAAAAACACTGAGAGCTGTTCAATATCACAATATTATAACTAACTAGGTATAATATATAACGTATAAATGTAAAGTTGGATAAGAAAAAGAAAGAAAAAAAGTTTTATATAAAAAAAATCGCCAATGAATTTTATATTATAAATAACTGGTTTCGTATATACATATATTAATAAGAGACTTGCACGACATAAATATAAGATATTTTTTGCTTCTTATATTTATACGTCTATATATTTTATATATATGTTTATTTTTGCATTGCTTTAGTAGTTTGTGATTTTTTTTTCAATTTGCAAAAATTGTCGTTTAAAACTTATAATATGTTATTAGCAATATATGCACATTGCTAGTTATTATTATACCCGAACAAATAATATACTATCTATATATTTAAAAAATTTAAACTATCGCAAAAAGAAAATGTTTTTCTTTTTGTTTAATTATATAGGTATATAAAATATTGTACAAAGTATATTTATATGTTGCACCAGCTGATACACTTGTATATATAATTAAATTTTATAAATCACACTTTTACCACACATTTTCTTTGAATTTAATTTTAAACCAACTTTATTTTTCAATTAAATTATTTCACAAACATTCATATATGAAGCACAACCGTATTTCAATCTCTAGTATATTTAATTGCAAAGCGCACTTTTTATTAACCGCGATGGTTGATAAAAACCGTCAAAATTTTTTCCAACGAAAATATGTCTGGAAAATTTCAACTGTTGTGGGAAAAAATGGACTAAACAATTTTTGATTAACGAATTTTTGAAAAAATTTGCTTGTAGCAAAAAATAGAAATCAATTTTAAACCGATGAACGTCAATGTCTGACTGACTGACACCGCTATTATACAAAAAGCATTGAGTCCGAGGATCACGTCACTCAACTATTTACTTACATCTATATATAAATAATATTATACAATATTTTTGTTGTGCATGTACCCTACACCTCAACTATATGTATTACATTATAAAATATTGTGTATACACATTTGTATATTATAATTTAATATATGGATACACGAGTTTCATTTCCATGTTGTTTATATATATATTTTATAGAATATCTTTTCACAAACAGAGCGATTATTTATATATATTTGAAACGGACAAAAATCATTGCCTCTGAGTTGCTGTTGCACAGCACTCTAGCAGCTCTATTATCGGTTATATTCAGTGTATGTGAATTTTTAAACAAGTTGTATGCATATATACATGTAGGAATTTTCTGTGTTTTTCTCAGAGTTGGAAAATACAGAATGCCAGAACGTTACATACCGTACCCAGTAAGTTCATCCATAGAGCACATTGCACACTCTGAAGGGGACGCCAACTGCCAAGTAATAACAATAATTTTTATTTATAAAAAATATTAATAAGTATACCCATTTTGATGATGCACAAAACTTTTTTATTTATAAACATTTTTTACTACATGCTTAAAGTGGACAACTCCAATTTAAAACAACAATTTATATATGAAATAGTACCAATAACAATCGCTGATTGGCTGGTACCTAAAATATCGACACAGTGTTGTCCACTCGCATTAAACAAATAATACATCTGGGCAGGGCCGGTTCTTCCATGGAACACGTTGCACACTCTGAAGGAAAAGCCAAAAATATTTGTTTTATTTAAAAATAATTTAATAAGTATACCCATTTTGATGATGCACAACGCTTTTTTATTTATAAATTTTTTTTACTACATGCTGCTTACAAAATTTTAAAGTGGACAACTCGAATTTACACAATTTGTATATGAAATGGTACCAATAACAATCGCTGATTGGCTGGTACCTAAAATATAGACATACAGTGTTGTCCACTCGCATTAAACAAATAATACATCTGGGCAGGACCGGTTCACGTTGAACACTATGAAAGAGGAAGCCAAGTAATAATTATTTTTATTTAAAAATAATTTAATAAGTATACCCATTTTGATGATGCACAAAACTTTTTTATTTATACATATTTTTTACTACATGCTGCTTACAAAATCTTAAAGTGGACAACTCGAATTTAAAACAACAATTTGTATATGAAATAGTACCAATAACAAGCGCTGATTGGCTGGTACCTAAAATATCGACACAGTGTTGTCCACTCGCATTTAGCAAATAATACATCTAGGTAGGGCCGGTTCACGTTGAACACTCTGAAGGGGGCGCCAAGTAATATTTTTTTTATTTTAAAACAATTTAAGAAGCAGTTTAATTTTGATGATGTACAACCCTTTTTTATATAATATATATATTATACATTTTTTTTACTATATGCTGTAATAAGCCAAGTAATAAGGGCGCATCAGTATTTGTCTTTGTTTTTTAAAGAATTTTAAGACAAATTCTTATTCTTACAATATAAAAACAAAACTATATGAAATAAATAGTGTTCCGAAAAATCTCTTCGAAAAAACAAGATGACGGGTGGTTTTTAAAACTTCTAATGAAGGGAAAACGATAAACGCAAAACCTTAGAACTAAAATTGTAGCTCTTGTAAAGACCTTTCATTTGATATCACAAAATCCTCTATAAATACATTCATTTTGGATATTTTTTATAAAAACATTAGGCCGCCATAATTTTCCTACCTTAAGTTTACAGAACAATTTTTTTTATATTATCTACCCTTCCATTCTATATGGACTTAGAATCAAAATATGGAATTTTAAAACTTTTGCATACAAACTCTGAAGCCCGTCCATACGGAAAGGGGAGGAGGGGTAGAGTCATGTTTGGAGGATGTTTGCTCGCCTGAACTTTCGCCAAATTATGCTATTTTTGAAGAAAAAAAGATATGCGATCCCCGTCACCTTTCACCTAAGAGACCCCAAATGCAATACGATCTCTAATAACTCACTCTTACCAAAAATTGGCCCAATAAAACTACTGGTAAAAAACTTTCTCAATATACTCTCATTTTTGCAAAAAAAATGTATGGGAGCCCCCCGTTACCTTTGACCTAAGACACCCCAAATGCAATAGCGCGTTTAATAAACGCACTCTTATTAAAAATTGCCCCAGTCCGAGGATTGGTAAAAAAGTTTGTCAATCAATATACTCACATTTTTATCAATTAATCGTATGGGAGAACCCCGTCCGCTTTGACCTATAGACCCTAGATGCAATACGATCACTAATAACTCACTCTTACCTAAAAATTGGCCCAATAAAACTACTGGTAAAAAACTTTCTCAATATACTCAAATTTTAACAAAAAAAAAATCGTATATGGGAGCCCCCGTTACCTTTAACCTAAGACACCCCAAATGCAATAGCGTCACTAATAAACGCACTCTTATCAAAAATTGCCCCAGTCCGAGTACTGGTAAAAAAGTTTGTCAATCAATATACTCACATTTTTATCAAATAATCGTATGGGAGCCCCCCGTTACCTTTGGCCTAGAGACCTTAAATGCAATAGGATCACTAATAACTCACTCTTACCAAAAATTGACCAAATCCGACTACTGGTAAAAAAGGTTCTCAATATACTCACATTTTTACCAAAAAAAAAACGTATAGGTGCTCCCCGTCACCTTTGTCCTAGAGACCTCAAATGCAATAGGATCACTAATAACGCACTCTTACCAAAAACTGCCCCAATCCGACTACTCGTAAAAACATTTCTCAACATACTCACTTTTTTACCAAAAAAAATCCTTTGACCTAGAGACATCTAATGCAATTTTAGAGCATAAGACCACTAGAAACTCAGCCTTACTAAAATTTGTCCAAAGATGGCGCTGTAATTCAATATGGCATTGAAACACAAAACATTTAATATACCGCCTTTATCTTAGCAAATAGTTAAAAAAAATTGTGATTTTGACAAAAATTTTGAAATTTTTGGTTTTTTAATATAAGGCGATATAATGCAATTATTCAAGATACCATTACTCAGTATTCCATTATTCAAGATACCATACCCTGAAACGTACAAAATGAACGCGTTGCCTATATATTATTTTTTTATTCATTTACTTTTGCAATTTCCTACGAGCACACCAGTTTTTTAAAATTTATTTTTTGAGCTCCAGATTTATAAAAATCAGTCCAAAAGCACCATGCAACAAAACTACTATGCTGCTTTTACTACAACTTAAGTCTAATTGGTTTTTGTTAACTGACTGACTGTGGGCCTCACGTTCCCCTAGTGTGGAACTTACTGATTATGGGACTGACCGTATGTGGGACTGACTTATGTGGGACCGACTGATTGTAAGACTGACTGAGTGTGGGACTAATTAATTGTGGGACTGACTGACTGTGAGATTGACCGATTATGGGACTGACCGTCTGTGGGACTGACTGTATGTGGGACTGACTGTATGAGGGACTGACTGTATATGGGACTGACTGAGTGGGTGACTAACTAATTGTGGGACTGACTGACTGTGGAATTGACTGATTGTGGGACTTCTTGACTGTGAGACTGACTGATTGTGGAATGGACTGAATGTATGACTGCCTGACTGTGGAACTGACTTACAGACTTGCTGTGAAACTAACTGACTGTGGGACTGACTGACTGTGGAGCTGACTGACTTTGGGACAGACTGACTATGAAACTGACTGACTGTAGAACTGACTGAATGTGGGACTGAGTGAATGTGGGACTGATGGACTGTGGGACTGACTTTACTTTGGAACTGACTGACCAAAATATATACAGCTGTGTCCATCTCTGCACTTTTTTCTTCATTCATTTGCGATAATTTTTGCTCAACACTAAACTCTTCACTCATCAAATAGTTTAAATTTTGTATGAAAAGATTATTTGTGTGTGTATAAGCTATATAATGTAGTTCCATACAATACATATAATATTTTAATTATTATACTTCCAATCAGTGAATAAATTTTGTAAAATTCAGAGAGTAATTTCTTGCAATATTATCATATTATATGAATGAAACACTTGAGTATATTAATCATAATTTTTCTATACAGCCACATACACGTCCACAATATGTGATGTCTATATAGCTGCTGATAATAGGGTAAAAGTTTTTGCATTATGTTACTGCATCACGTATCTATATAGTTGCTTATCTTATCTAAAGTTAACTTGTATAGATAGCAATACAAAAAAACTGCAAGATTAAAATATTCCGAAAAAAAAATTCTAGTATTTTTTGTTCTTTTACAAAATAAATTATTATTTAATTTATTTGACTTAAATAATATGGTATTATTCTGTATCTCCATAATATTTTTTTTAAGGTTATTTGGTTGGTTGTATCTTTCGCAGAATCACAATTGAAATACTTTTTGATACGAAAATCGGTCGTTTTGGTTAAATGATTACGATTTTAGACAATTGGTCGAGATCCTGTTTAAAATCATAATCATTAAATTATAATTTATGTGATATATAAAACTAAATCTTGTCTTAAAAATATGAGTTAAACAGCGATGTACAAGTCAGCTAGCAAAAAAAAGCTAGCACCTTGTTATTTTTTTAACTGACATCCCTTCATGTTAGAAGGGGCTATCAAAAATATTCTGCCTTGGACGACTGTTTTGCAAGCGAATCGTAAATGTTAATAACATAATATATTTATGAATATTTTGATATCATCATAGTGTTCTTTACTTAAAAGCGCATAGGAAGCATATCATGTTTATATTCTAAAGACCGTCCATATATTACACCAAAGAGAAGGTGTAAGGGAGTTAAAAAATTGTGACATTGTGTGATGGTGGGGGAGGGGGTGTTGATATGTGTGATGTCACAGAAAATTATTAAAAATCTAATAAAAATAAATTTACAAGAGCATATAGTTTTGGTGCCTGCTGTACATATTTTATTTTTGTAATTTCGGGTCACTAAAAAAGGCGACCAAAACCAATATTTTCATCGATTTTCCGCTTTTTTAGTCAAATTTGTATAAAAAATTAAAACAAATCTAAAACCTACTTCTATCAACACAATTTTATTTTTTTAGTTCAGAAACAGAGGCAGGATTGCAAGAACCTGAGTTTTAAAAACTTATTATTTTAAAGGAAATTAAAAAAAAATCGCTTTGGACAAACTTTCAGTAAGGCTATAATATAATTAATTATTAATTTTATTTACAGAATCAAAATCTTTAGCGTGTAAACTGCAATTACAGATAATATGTATTATTAATTTTTATCTATGTTCAAGAGGTCCTCGCCTATAACTTTTCATTTGCGCAGGTATTAATTTCTGCAATTTTTTTCGTTTGAAAATAATACGCAAAAGTTTTATTTAACCAAAAAATTGCGGGTGCAAGGGGGGCGGGTTCTTTAAAATATGACGTAATTGCATAGGGGGGTTTGAGACTTTGTGTTGAAATGTGACGATGGGGGCAGGGAGGTTAAAATATATCAAAGATCGTGTGACATAATATGTGGACGGCCTCCTGCCTGTTATCAAGATTTTCATTGATGACCATGTATTTTGATATACCACTTGTATTTCGTTTACCCTAAAAATTACCGATAATTGAGCATCAATACATATGCACAGATTTCGTTTAAAAAAGAAAATAGATATTTTTCACTCTTTCATAAATAAATTGACAAAATAAAGACAGAGTTTATTTATATAATGTATTCGTTTATATATGCAACAACTATATACCTATATAATTTATATCTCCGCATAAAGAAACTTGAATTTTCTCAATATTATAAATTTTCCTCATGCCGTGCAACTTATTATTATCAATGCATATATACGTTGCACAAGAGAGTTTTACGTGTGTAAATGCATAAAGGATTGATGTTTGAACTTTTTCATGTTCATAATATTGTGTGTTCTTGTCGCTCTTTATAAATTTTTTTACTGACCTTAAATTTATACACACAATACACACTATAGTGCAGTATAGGACGCATAAGTATTTTATAAAATACAGAAAACCATTGAATTGAAAATACAATTTTCCTCATTTTGTTCTAATCTTCTTTTGTTGAAGCACATTAAGGGTATTTACTTGTTTTTGTTCTTTACGTGATGCATAACATTACTGTTACAGTGTTACAGGGTTCGAAAAATGTATCGATTTCGAAATTTTATAAAACAATGAACATACTACAAATTTATTGTTGCTGATTCTGAAATGGCGGATCCAATATGGCCGACGATATTGCAAATATTATCCACATGCTGGTAGATAAGTCGTCATTTCAGAATCAGCGACCTCAAATACCCTCTACAGTGCAGCTTTTCATCAATCAAACGAATTTAAATTTTAGGCCGTTATATTATATCGGAGCCGCATGTTTGGATTTTGAAAACTTTATCATCTTTATCGTAATCGATTATCGACTTTAAAAACTAAAAAAAATATTTTCATACATAAATACGGGACGGAAACCGGTTTCTCAAAACCAAAACCAGAAAAACTAGAAAAAACTTATAAAACTAGAACCAAAACCAAGAGAAAAATTAAAAATATTTTAAAACCAAAACCAAAACCGAAATTTGGTTTTAATTAAAAACATTTTATATATAAAACTTTAAGATCCAAATATAAAAAGTTGAATACCATCTTCAACAAAGTTAAAGCTGTTTTTTGCGAAAGGGATATTAAAATTGCTCGGGCAAACTACACTTTAGCGCTCCCTCCCCCTCTCCTTGGACGGGAGAAGGGGTCAAAGTTTGGCCAAAATTTCAGAAATATTTATATTTTGGGAGGGTTTGAGAAGAGGGGGAGGGGTGTATGGTATTAAATAAAAGGAATTACAAATACCTATTATTTAAAAGAAAAGTTGGGCAAATCCCAGGCGTGATAAAAAATTGTATTTTATTTATTAGGTGTCAAATGAAAGGTAGACATTTCGAGCAGTTAGCCATATAAGTTTTGGAACCAAAATTTTCTGTGTTGGGTGTGGTCTGTGACGGAAGTGTTTAATAAAAAATAAAATAATAATTATGAAAGACAAATATTATGATACAGCAGTGGGTCTAAGGGGGTGGCGGCAGCCCTTATGATAAGAAAATTGACCTTGATTAGGTCAAATGTACAGGTACCGTATTTTTAAATCTTTTTTTCGGCCTCTTTTATGTTTTTTTTTTTTTTTTTGCTTCAAATGGGGGACACAACATTTTTCTGTGTCGGGTGTGGCCTGTTTCGGAAGTGTTTAATTCAAAAAACATATTTTCCTTTTAAAAAATAACTGAAAGACAAATACAATGATACACTAAGGGTCTAGGAAGAAACCTCCCATGGTAAGAAAGTAGGGGGTTTCAGAGGGCGGCAGCTCCTTGATAAGGTAAAATGTACTGGAACCGTATTTTTAGCAGGGAGTGCGGGAGGTGGCAGTAAAAGTTAAATATGCACCTAAATATCCTAAAGACTTCAAAAATTATTTATTTCAAAAGTAAGTAGGTACCAATATAAATTAGAAGATACTTTATTATTCAACATAGAGTTACTAGAATGTACTAGAGTCGTGACAATACGCAATTTCGTGTAAAAAAGGCCCCAGAAATTTTATACAGAAAACAACAACAATTTGAGTTGAATAATACGAAAATAAGCCGCAACTATATAGTACTTCTATTTTTACTATGAAAATAATTTATTGTCGCGACTCAATCTTCTAGTACTTCTAATTCAACAAATTATAAATTTTGTCGCACTCTGTGTCTGTTTAAAAACAGAAATATTTGTTCCTGTAAAATTAAATATATAACGTGATGCGGAGCTATCGCATATAAGGAAACACTGTGTATGATGGAATCACATTGAAATTTTCTCCTGTATATATAGAACGAATTATTTTCAATGTCGTTTGCTCCTTTTTTTCTCCCACCCATATCCCATCATCGATAACAAAATATATTGCACTTTTTTCAATCCCCGTGACTGTATTTGTTGCCCCAAACCATGCGATTAAAATTGAAAAACATCCCAGCCAGAGAGATGATGAATTTTACTCTGACAGGATATCTATAAAGTATTCTGCATTGTTGTGAATAAGTGTTGCAATTGTGCATGCGTGTTTGTTGATGTATAGGAAAATTGCATGAAAACTTACTCAAAATTGATTGATGTTCATAATATAAATTCTTTATTTATTATTCTATAAACACTAGTAGTGTCAACACTTGTTGGTATATTGTGTTGCCTTCGGATATCTCGCCAGATACTCGAAAATATTTGAATGAATTATTAATCTCCTTTTTGTCATTTGTGTAAATTTGCAGCTACAGAAGAATAATTACATATTTCTAAACAATTATATCTTCTTTATTATTAAAAACAATTATATTTTGAAAATTATATGATTTTACCTTAATATAGCTTCCACTATTATTAGACCACATACACATATTCTAATGATCCTATATATTATTTTTACACTATTTTTCTTAACACAAGAACGATGTTTGTCTGTTCGTTTGTATCAAATCTGGCAATCAATTTTTCATCCTGTTCGGCTCGACCGATTTCCTAAATTTTTGTTGTTTATGAAATTAAATCCCAAAAATCGGGTTTTAAACAGTCACCTACTTAGTACTATTTCATTTTATTCAAACATCTTCAGCCCATTTTGTCGATAACACTATTACTAAAAACCTATATAATTGAGATGATAAATTAAATTAATTTACATTTAAATGTTCACATTGATTTCATATAATTTCATATATAACAACGAAAAATGTCCGACAAAAACAAGATGGTGGACTTTTTTTTCCAAAACTGATGTTCCGGGACTAGCATTTCTGGAAAAAATGTTATGTAAAATATAATTATAAAAATATACTGAAAGTCTTAGTAAAAAAGCTAAGATTGCCATCAATTATTGGTATTGCCTTAAAACTAATAATATTTAAATTACAAATAAATTTAGATAGAAATTTTATTGAAAAATTGACCTTAATTTAATTATAATTACATATTGATTATAAAGTTATTATTAATTATATGATGAAGATATTAACATACTCCAGATAACGCTTAAAAATTGTAGATCAGTATAATATATATGATCCCAAACATTGATATTAAAATAAAAACAACAAAAAAACGCAAAGGTCAATTGCTTACATTAAATTTGTACTATATAATATATTTTGACCTATAATTAATAATAATTTATATGTAAATATACTTAATATTACTATACACTATACACGGAGATCAAGTTTACGCGGAAACATTCAAACGGATTATATAGGAGACCCCTAGAGAAATTTGTTGTTGTCTTCTTTCTATGGTTACTAAAAATGCTGATTCTACAGCATGAACGTTTGGTGCCAAAATACTTTAATTTGGAGTTATGACATGACATAACATTCAAAGACAGAAAATCCACAGCTTTTTTTCCTAATTCTAAAACCGACATATCGCCCAAAGACATAAGGCCCAAATGTATTTACACCCAAAGGGCAAAGACATAAGACCCTAAAGTATTTTTTCGATACTTAAGAAATTAACATAACACCCGAAGACATAAGACCCACCAAATATACTTTTTTTTTTAGAAGGAAAATCTTTAATATATTTGAGGTGTTACGTCTTTGGGCATTATGTCCGTTTTTAACCTAAGGTTTCCTTAATTTAAAAACGGACATAACGCCTGAATACATAACACCCAAAGACATAAGACCCAAATATACTTTATTTTTTATTTTTAGAAGGAAAAATGTTCATATATTTAGAATGTTATGTCTATTCGGGTGTTATGTCGAATTATAAGATAAAAGCTTTTGGCGTTATGTCTTCGGGTGTTATGTCATGTCACTTTTTGTGTTCAAGAGGTTGTGGGTTCGAAATCGGTTTTTTAAAGCGATCGCAGTTGTTCGGAAGTCACCTAAAGCCGTTTGTCCACCTATGTATATGATACCAACAGATAGAAATCCTCATATAGTGTAAAACCCGAACCGCTGATCACCAAAAAATATGGCTAGTGCGATTTGCTGACAACACTCCATATCTTTGATATTTCCGTCAATGAAAACCATGGTATTAGATTAAAAAAATAGTAAAATGGTCCCTATGCTCCTTCGCTTTGGAGTAAAGGAAACTATGATGATGATTTCTTAACAATGCCCAAGACTTCTGAATATAGTATGGAAGTTCGCGTCGCATCGTTCTAGGAAGTCAAAGCTGTACGAAGAATTTTGTTTTTTTTAAATACTTATAACAACTGTTTCATAACTACTACCGCTTCCATACACTAAATTTCATAAAAAAGTAATTCATTGCTGAACCGTACAAACATTTTTAGTTTGCATAGTTCCTGCAACATCTCGATTACATTTTTATGTGGGCTCATTCCATCGTGACGCACCTAACGTGTCGAATAGCATATATGTAGGTCTAATAAAAAGAATTCTGAAAAATCTCTATGCTTAAAATTTTGGAATGTATTTATCCGAAATCAGAAACCCAATTAAAGATTAAGAGTTACTGATACCAATGCAGTGGGTAACTTTGATGCACGTTTGAGCGCCCATCTTTCGATGAAATGTTATAATTTTTTTTACTAGCATTGATAAATGAAATAGAAAGAGGGAAGAAATGTTTTTTTTTAATTTTGTTGTTGTTATTTTTTAATATTAAAAAAAACTAATGTGAACTTTGGTGCATGTTTCAGAAAAATTGGTTCATAAAATTTAATTTTATTATTTAAAAAATATTCATACAAATATCGTGGAATAGAGTTTTTTCTGAAATTTTAATTTGAAATTTAATTATAACAAATTTTTCTATGAGTCTGACACGAAAAAAGTAGGATTTTTTTCTTTTTTGACATTATTTGTACTAGTAGTTCCGGTACTCACTGTTAATCGCTGTAGGTCGGTATCAAGCAGTATTAATTATTTAAATAATATTCATAAAAATATCGTGGAAAAAAGTTTTTTCTCAAATTCGATTTATAAATTAATTTTAACAATTTTTCTATGAGCCCGACACGGAAAAAAATGGATTTTTTTCTTTGTTTACATTATTTGTACTAGTAGTTCCACCGTTAAACGCCACAGTCTATGTTATAGAACCTTAAATAAAATATTAAAATTATCAAATATTTATTGAGTTATTTAAATTTTTTTTCTCAGTGTACACTGTACAGTGTACGTACAATCAATACAGAGTTTTTTTTTTAAATTAACTATTTTTTTGTGAAATTGTTTTTTCTAAAACTTTCTAGATAATTTTTTTTTAATTTAAAAATTTTAGTGCAAAGTTATTGTCGATTTTTTCAATATTCTATTTTTTTTTAATCTGAAGTAATTAAGAAAAATATCTTTTTTCAGTGTAAATAGTGTAAATAAATGCAATATTTATTTTCTTAAATTTTAAAATATTGCAATTCAAAAATAATTTCTCTAGAATTTTTCAATTCAAAATTAATGCACTACTCTATCGCATTTTTTACGGTAATTACACGTAGGTATATGCGTTGTCCCTAAACGTATTTCCAGTATTGATTGAAATAAAAGTATTTTTTTTTAATCTTTGTTATTAAATTAATTTAAATAATTTTTCCTTCAAAAATCAACTATATGTGAATATAGCAAATAAGGAATTTAAGTAAAATGCTAGACTTCGCAAAATTGTTCATATAGTTTAAATTTTCCCTTTATAAAAAATCGTTTTCTTTAACGATTTCTTAATTTATTTAATTTATTACATTAAAAAGGCATCTCGTTAAGAAAGTTTTCTATAAAGTATCGTCATCATAACACAAATTATTATACACAGTGAAATTATGGCAGGTATTTTAAAAACAACCTAATAATTATTCTTTTTAAAACATTTTCTTTTTTAAACATAGATAGAATCAGAACAAAAATATATTAAATAAATATATAAAAAAAATCATTAAATCATCAGAAAAAACTTATGATTTCGCATTAGCCCACACATCACAATAGTAAAAATATTTATTTGTTACAAAGAAAAAGATTTTAATTATCCTCTTAAATTAAAAAAAAAACTAAATGTTATCGGAAAATTGTTTAAAAAAAATTAAATTTGTTGAAAAATATTTTTTTTAAACAGAAAAAAAATTTGGAGCGTATTAAAGATTTTTTTTTTTCAAATAAATTAATATAATAATAAATGTTGTAACACAAAAAAATGAAAAACTACCAAAATACGCTTTTAATTTAGTCACCTTGCAAAAAATTGATAAATTGAAGATTAACATTAAATAAAATTAAGCAAAACAAACCAACAACATAAAAATGCTTAGTTTACAAAATATTAATAAAATTAATATTTTATATAAATATTTATTGTACCAAAAAGAAATAAGTATTTGTTATAGGTATATATAATATATATTTGCTAATTATTAAGACGAGATTTTTGTCGCGAACAGTATACTATGCGATAAATACATAGAAATTATTGAATTAATTTTTTTGTATTAAAAGTGAAAAATTAAAATTGTTTGAATGTAATCCCAAAAAAAAACTGAAATTAGAAAATATTTAAATTATATATTGAAAAAAGTAGATCATTATGAAAATATAAATTAACATATTAAATTATAAATAGTAATTATATTTGTAGTTAGAAAAGAGATAAAGTCGCGCGGTATGAGAGAACATATTTTGTACATAGTAAATAATTCATAAATTTGTTATGAAATAGATGAAAACAAATAATATTTAAATTGTCGATTTGTTAAACGTTTTTTTTTGTTTTTAGTTTTGTGGGATGTGATAGAATATATATTTTGAAAATATTTGTTATATCTAATCTTATTATTGCCCGTTGTAGTTATAAATTGTTTTGAGCGTATTAGTATTATAACATGCACAACTGAAGAATAATTTTTAAATATATGTATTTCTTTATCAGTATTAAACAACAAAAAAATCATTTAAAATTTATAATCCTAAAGCTTAGTAAAACAATTAAAGAAATGCGCAATTACCCTTTAAATTGGTGATATCGGTGGGATTAGGGATTGCAATTTTCCCGGAAAATTTCAATCCCGGGATTCGGGATTCAAATCTTTCAATCCCGGGGAACCATAAATTTTCTTGTTAAATATATCAGTGGGTCCCTGGAAAAGGATTGTAAGTCCATACTTACCAATACCATACTTTTGAGTTATTACCAGATTTGATATCGTCAATCTACATAATATGTATATTACACTGAGTAACATTCATTGTTATTATTGGGGTTTTCAAGAAATTAAGAAAAAAATATTTTCATATCCTAATATCTTTTCAGGTACTCGACAATGATTTATTATAATAAAAGACCTTATTGCTTTTATTGCATTTTTTTTTATTTAACTTGCGACGTCATCAATTGTATTAATTGTTATATTAGCCAAATTGACGGAGTTATAACACTTTTACAAATAAAAAATGTATAGCGGCTTATACAAAACAAAAACTTTAAATCGATTTTCTGTAAAATCAGCTTTTGGGCGTTACAATCTTCCCATCCAGGGAAATATTTTTTGAAATATCATTTATCCAAAATATAGTAAAACTTCAAAAGTAACAGATATTTTAAGTACGTTGACAAATTTTTACTAGCACCGAAAAAACATGTTGTTTTTGCAACAAATTTATGATTTTTAAATTTCAAACTGACCATTAATTTTCTGATTGCGATGAAATTTATAGAAATTGAAGTCTGATATGTCTGCTATACCACGTTGTAAAAATAGAACTATTGAGAAAATATTCATGAATTAATAATTAATTAACCCTAAAACTTCGATTTTAATAATGTAAAACAATAATTTTTTTGAAGTATTTAGAGAATGTTTATACATGCTAAAAAAACTAGGCTGCTAGAAAAAAAAGAGTAATATTTTCGTAGTCAGCACTATTTATTTAACCAAAAACGATTAACAAAAGCTTAGCAAATCTTTCAGTGTTGACCAGTGTAAATAAACATATTTTATTTAAGTAGAAAAAAGAAAATTCATAATATTATTGTCAATTTTGTATGTTGTATTAATAGTCAGAAAAAAAAGTGTGGTATTTTTTTAAATATTTAAAATCAACAGATTTTTATGTAAAAAATGAACGAAATTAACTGTGTTCTATAGCAATCGCAGTCTTTTTACATCCCCTAACGATTCACTAACAAATTCCGGGGATTCTTAAATAGTCAGAAAAAAGACAAAAAAAAAGTGTGGGATTTTTTTAAATATTTAAAATCAACAGATTTTGATGTAAAAAATGAACGAAATTAACTGATTTCTATAGCAATCGCAGTCTTTTTACATCCTCTAACGATTCCCAAACAAATTCCGGGGATTCTAAAATAGTCAGAAAACAGACAAAAAAAAGTGTGGACTCTACATGGGGATTTTTTTCAAAATTTAAACTCAACAGATTTTGATGGAAAAAATGAACGAATTAAACTGATTTCTATAGCAATCGCAGTCTTTTTATATCCCCTAAC
>JANSTW010100000.1:0-18094 GCA_027564275.1 Diadocidia ferruginosa | reverse complement strand
TATGTTGTATAACAACGGAGATAGTGACGAACCTTGAGGAAGACCTCGAATACTTGATCTGGTTTCCATTACAGTGTTGTTGTGCATAAAGTGAAACACTCGTTTGCATAGCAATATGTGGATGAATTTAACCATCCCAATATGGGAATGCCGAACTAGCCCAATATCTGTGTGAGAGTATTTATATCGACGTCATCGTATGCACTCTAAATATCGAGAAAAACAGCTGGAAACATGGTATTTTTAACATATGTTGATTGTAAATCCGTACTTAAAATGGCAATACAATCCTTTGTACCAAAACCTCTACTAAAACCAAACTGTGATGGTGACAGAATTCTGTTCCATGCAAATATTTATCATTTTTTCCATCACCTTTCTTACACAGGAGAGAAGACAAATCGGGCGATATGAATTTGCATCCAAAGCATCTTTTCCCGGTTTAAATATAGCAATGGTTTTACAACTATACCACTCCTGCGGACAGCTATTTGACACAAACAAAGCAATATATAATTGGAGCAGACACTCCAGAGCTCTGGGAGGCAAACAATTTAGCATTCTATATCGGATGTTGTCGAATTACTTATGGCATTTAGAGCACATTCCAATTCTCTAACGGAAAATTCTTTCCCCAGAAAATCGAATTCCACATTATAATCCCAAAATTGTGAAAAAGCAGGCAGTTGTAACGAATGGTGGACCACTCTTTTTGCAAAGTTTAGATAGGGGCTTATGCACCGACGCTGTCGATATTTAATATTGTTGAGTTTTTTTTAAATTAAAATAAAGTAAAAGTGACATCACTATCTAAAATCTGTGGAATATTCGTCACTGGTATCTATATAAATTATATATAAAAATTTCTAATATTGTTATCTTATTAAATGATTTTTATCGTAATTCGTAACAGAGAAAGATTGAAAGGAAAAGAAATATTGAAAAACTTAAAGCTTAAATACTAAAAGTGATAGTAGACGCGCTGCTCGATATACCAGGCCAAATTTATTTAATTTTTTTAATAGCAAAATACGATGGAAAATCGTTGGAGACTGTCAAAACATTGCGAATACTATAAAAGTCAATTTAATTTTTTGATTGTTTTTATCTTAATCGGTTTATTGATGTTTTTGAAACAAGTCCTTTATTATTTGTTCTAGCCGTTTCTGAATCTTCTTAAAATCACTGAATATATTGAAAACTCGTTAGAGATTATCAAAACATTTCGAATACTTTAGAAGACACTTTAATTATTCCATTTTTTTTATCTAAATCGGTTTATTGATTTTTTTTTTTATTAAATCTTTGTATTTTTACCGTGACTCTAGAACTGATTGATGATTAACAAGAATCGGACTAGCGGTCATTGGGGAAAGGGATCTATTATTTCAAAAAAATTATTCAAGTTTTCATTTTAAATTTATATAGTTTATTTTTTGTTGAATTCAATATTTTAAATAAATACCGCATATATGCACCTTAAATAAACCAATAATTCTAATTTAAATCTGAATTCTATATAAAATCACGCTCATCAGGCAGCAAAGGGTTACATTGCTAAACTATAAAAGTATAATTAGTTCTAGTAGTAATTATTCAACCAAAAAGCTAAAATCTGAAAAACTGTAAAAAATTTCAAATCCAAAAAACACACATAAATTACCATTCCTTGTGCTATATGCTTCTATATAGAAGACTGTAGGTCATTTACCCTATAAAGCTCATATAATAATATATACGACATTATAGATTATGTAATAAATGCTTTGTAATGTAATACCTTTTGTGTACATAGAATTTACAATAATATTGAAAAGCTTTTTAGTTACATTTTAGAATCATATAATGTAATAGCTTTATGAATCCGCACCCAGCACAATAGCGAAGCGAGGGATAATAATTAATAATATTATGTAAACAGTCACATGGAAAATATTTAACAGAAAAAACAGTTTTTCTTTGGTGCGAGTAATGAAAAAAAAAATCAGTTACCCTTATCACACGATATGTGGAGAAAACTTTTAATTTTATTTACTTCTATTTAAATATTAAGTATACACTAAAATTTATTCTTTCCAAATTTCAAAATTATATTTCTTATAGAACTTTCTCTGCGTGTACTATAATTTCTTCCTATTTGTCTCTCCTTTTTTTTTGTACGGGAGCTACCCGTTTCTGTAAATCAAATTTTGTTATATTTAATAGCAGATATTGTTAATACCAATAAACTATCACTACAAAATTTCAAGATCGTATATTTCATCTAGAACTTTCTATTTCTTTGAGTACTTTATTTTCTTTCAATTTATCCCGTTTTTTGTATGGGAGCTATTAGTTCCTGTAAATCAAAACTCTTGATATTCAACACCAAAAAATGGAAGTACCAAAACACCACCCTCACAAAATTTCAAGATTGTATCTCGTCTAGAACATTCTATTTCTGTGTGTACTTTATGACGGACGGACGGACAAAATATTTTTTTTTAATATTCGGTTTAGAATTCAAAAACCATTTTATTTTATTTTGTTCAAAATTTTGTGGTGATTACAATACTTTTATTTTATTTTATAGGTACTAGCCGCATAAAAAAACAATTAAAAATCGCGCAATCCTCATATACTTTTAAGTGTCGTTTTGCAGGGGAGGCATGGGTGGGTTCGTTCAGATGTGGTGGCGTCATTTTTATGATTAAAGATTTAAATGGAAAATCTTTTTTCTTTACACGAGAATTTGTAATTAGATAAAATTAAATGAATTTTATATCACATGTTCAAGAATGTCTTTTTGCTTATAGAATTACAAAAAGAATATGTTTCTTTTATGTCATCATTAAACATAATAATATGATATAATTTACATATTAATTACAATAATTACGATTTACGAATATGTAAAATATATTTTAACACGAATTTTGCGTTTCTGCGTTGAACTTGTCGATTTGTTGACCGTGACCGGGAGGCAGGCAACAAAATATTATAATATTAAATGGGCTAATATCTATGCGTCTATTTTAGTTTTGTATAATTATTCCTGTGACTGATTTTGATTTATATTGTTTTCTATATACAAACAATTAAAATATTTTTCTAGGAAAGATTTAAAATTAAACAATTCAAAGAAAATTATAAAAATATACGAATTAACAAAAGGAATTTAAGGCTTATCTGGTTTTATAAATTTTTAATAAATTATAAAAAGAATATTATGACATTGAGGTACTTCTATAGAGATTCGCAACACTTTCCAGCAAATAATTTAATGATTTTAGAAATTATGTGTTGAGCTCTGTTCACTTAAATATTTCATCGAAAGAATTTAAAATTTAAAATTAATTACGAATACGTCATATTGAATTTTTAAAATTTATTTTAAACGAATTTAACGACTAAATAACTTTTTTTTAAATTCAATGGCGGAAGGTCTATTCTCCGAACCGCTTGCTAAATGATTTTTACGGACTCCCGGAAACAAATTTCTAGAAGTTTCTTAACTGAACTCTAGTAACTAGGTTCGTTATCGTAGTAGAGGTTAGTTAATTATAGGTACCTATGAAACTTCTTTGAATTTTCTAAAAAAATATATTTTAAAAAAATGATTAGCCAATAGACGGCTTAGACCATTAATTGTCATATTTAATTCGTCATTTTGAATTTTCGAATTTTAATTAAAAGGATGTTGGTCAGCCTCTTGATTAATAAAAAAATATAAATATTTGTGAGTTTTGACCATATATTAGTCACCATATTGAATCTTCTTGCATTATAATATATATGTTTAATGACTTTAGTTGTTTTAAAATTGTTGATATGAAACAATATGGCCGTTTGCAGTCTTGATTCAAGACGGCCATATTGTTTCATATTGATATTGTTTCATATCATAAATTATAATATCATAAAAATTAAATCGAACTAATGTCATTATTAATAAAATCACACCAAAATGCATAAATTTAGAATATATTATAGTCGCCATATTGAATTCGCCATCTTGAATTTTAGAAAATTATATTTTAAAATCTTAATAAGCAGTTGTTTTTTCTTAGTTGCACCAAATCTCATAAAATTTAAATAAAGATAAAGCTAAAAAATTCATCAATGTCTTCCAAGTTCCAAAAAATCCTTTGAAATTAATTCAAAATTAAATTTGCTTTTAATTTTATCACTAATTTCGTCAATCTACCAATTTTTTTAGAAAAATGTAATTATATATTTTTTTTTTATTTTCAATATCGCACAGGAAAGGAAAAGGGCTTTTTTAAGTTCTTTACAGATTTCCTTGTTTAACTTTTACGTATGAAGGACGAATATTTACCAAAACGTGGAAATTCTTTGTAAATAGTTTTAGAATAAGTTAATATTTTCAGCAAGGAAGGATTTATTGAATTATTTTTATAAAATTTGTACTCGTTATGTTAGTGTTTGTATTGATTGAATTTACATGTGTTCTTTAATAAAAGTATATGTATACAAACTCAGTGGCGGCTCGTGATACTTGAAAAGCTTGGGCCCAAAATATTAAACAAATTTATATCAAGTTAAGTTTGTTAATGTTACAAATAAATGAATAATGAACCAAGGAATTTTCAATTTCTTTCCTGACTTTTAATAAATTTTCTAATTCAGTGGCTTCACGAACGAAAAGGTATATCACATCATTGGTAATAGTTTTATCAAAAACTTGGATTAAATTTACCTTGATATCATATACAGTTCGCACCGCACGAGAATAAAAATTCCATCTTGTCTATTTTATATTAGAGGGAAAAAAACATTTGTAAGGTGTTATAACATAGGAATAAAAATTGAAGTGCTCAGTGTAAAGCATTACAAAGGTATTTTTCTCTCAAAAATACATTCATAGCACCGATCGCTCCTGGACCCTATTCTCAGCAAATAATAAAAACAATAATACTAGCACATAATTTTTATATAGAAAAAACTGATATAAAATACGATCATAATAAAGATGGCCCGTTTTAATAATAAATATATGTAACTAGGTATAATCTAGTACAGTTTTATTTTATTATTTGATAATTATGGATAGAGTCTATACTAATTAAGTAGACTTTTTTATATATAAAAGTTTATATATCATTTGATTGTTTTATTTTCGAATATAAACGTATTTAGTTTTGATGTAAATTGTAAACGTTATTTAAGCTTATATAATAACTATTGATTTTGAGTATATTTAGTATTTTATTTGAAATCATTTAAAGCAAAAATAAAATAAAATAAATAATAACGAATAACATATATTATTTCTTAGTTTAAACAGGTGGGGCAAGGCCTTATCGGACCTATAGGTAGAGCCGCCGCTGAACATTCTATCTATGGAGACCTGACATTAATATATATTATTTCATTTCATTTGGTTCATATCTCAAAAATTAATTTTATTCCTGCCATTTTTGGCCTATGCCACACTCTTTAATGGTCTAATCGGCAATGGATAATTTATTGTTTTATAAGATTGCACTATCAATTAAAATATTAAAATAAATAATCATGAGCAAAAAGAAACAACATATTCAAATATTACATAGTCCTATCGATATATCATTGATTTTTTATGTGAAAGACTTATGGAGTATGGATCTATGATATTGAAAGTGCAGCATCTAATATAATAATAATTAATCGAAAATTTATTTTCCACGCAGACAAATTAAATAAATACAAAATTTCTATTACATATTTATTATATGTAAAGTAAACATTTTCATTAACCACGCTGGATATATTATATGTATAGGTAATCACATATTATATATTATTATATAGGGTGTCTCGTCATATAGGTGCTATTATATTAGATAAATTTACAATAAAAATAAAAACGAAAAAACGGTTAAACTATACACTTTATCCCAGCTTTAAGCAGAATCTAAGTGACCCTCCTTGCCGAAGAGCGGGCCCTTCCAGACTGGCCTAATTTAAAAAAAAATAGCCTAGGTTTTTTTTTAATTTTTAATTAATAAATATTTAAAAATTAATTAAAAAATATACTTAAATTTTAATTGAACTGTATTTGTCTTGCTTTTAAAATTTGTAAAAATTTATTAATCTGGGACTAAAAAAAAGTCAGGGAATTTAGGAGGAGGCAAATTTTCTAAAAATATTCACCCTCCGCCTTGCAGGGTTGAATATTCGTCATTTTTTCATGTTATATAGGTTTTTCAAATATTTTTCATTTGATACCAAACATCCCTAACCTCCTTAAACTTACCTTCTAAAAAATTTCCGAAATTGTTACCAAACTTCGACCTCTTAAATGGTGGGAAATGCGACAACTTGGTCTGGGTCCTTCCAGGGGGTTAAATTTTCCAATAAAAACTTATAAAGGAAACATAATTTTTTGAAGTTATATGAATCGTTTTAAACATTGGTAGTGTTGCCGATGATGATTATTATACCATATATTCTAATAATCCTTACGAATTATTATATATTGAATGTACATTGTATTTTTTGTATACGAAATCTTCACAACCAAAAGTTTGCCTGCCGTCATTGCATTAACATTTCACAATCGTCACTGACCGTCAGTACCGAGTAATATATGTAACTACTCAAGAACACTTACAGATAGTGCTACTATATTGATTTTAAAATTTACCTTTTCATGTGCTTTTACGATGCATTTAAATATTTAGTGGACCATTTAGTGTATAAAAATGCATACGAAGATGCGATTATCCTTTTGGGTTAATGGAAACGACAAAAAAATAAAAAAATATAAAGGAAAAATAAAATAATTATTATATAATTTATAACACACAAGATAATTTCATGATCATGACTTTAATACTTATCTTGGCTTTAATGCTTAATTTAATGCACATTTGATATTATTTGGTGGCTTATACCGCCTCAAATTCGGGAAAATGTATGCTTTTCCTTGACAAATATAAAACTTAAACAAAAGTCATCTGACATCCCGTCTTTGTATTATATATATTATCCTAGGAATAAAAGACGAACAAAAAAATGGTTCTATCAATTTCAATGTTATACATATACGTATGAAATTAAATTAAAATACAGAGGAAAAAACGCGTTTGCAGTTGGTAGAACTCTTTCATCAAAAATGTTTACATATATAAATTAATCTTTTGTACATATTTCATTAAATGGAAAAAATTTCTTTGTACTCCAGCTGTGATTTTGATGTAGTTCCTGAAAGAGATATGGGATTTTTCTTCGTTTTAATTTATTTCGATTTGTGCGCGCGGTTTTACACCACAAAGTAGAATATTAATTCTTTTTGAAAATACAGAAACATTTGAACAATTTTGTATCGAGTGTTTTAGAAATTAAACTATATAATGTTTAACTTAATTTAATTAAGATCAGCGACGTATAAATATAAAGATTTATGGATATACAGTTTTATATGGACTTATTAAAGATATGGTATCGTGTATCTAATTTATGCTTGATAAATATACAATATACATCACATATACTTATTGAAAATGGTATTTTACTAAAATAAGCCCAAATCCTTTGTTATATCCTGTCCATATATATTATCAGTTGTAGAGCCTTATTTTTTATTGATGAAGACATGAGTCTAATAGGGATAAAGCATATTTTGCAATCATACAATAGTCAGATTAAAAAACTAAATCGGTCCGAGAGCCCCCAGCATAACTGGGATACTGCTTTTACTATTTTTTTACATTTGTAAACTGACACAAAAAAAATAAATTCTCTATTAGTTTACATGTTTCCACAAAAAGTGGAGGTAGCTCATCTTTTTAGACTAAAATAAGCAAATTCCGTAAACTGTCTCAATATGCTAGTATAATAAGCTAATTTTTCAAAAAAAAATATATGGAGCCCAACTTTTCCTTTTACCTAGATACCCCAAATACAATTCCAAAGTATGGGACGACTAAAAACTCACACTTACCAAAATTGGGCAAAATCCGTCTACTAGTAAATTTTTTTTTTCTAATAGTTATGCTAATATTTTTCTGCCATTTTAGCAAAAAACAGTATTGGAACCTATATTAACCCCAAATCCAATCCTTGAATATAGGACCACTATAATAACTCACCATTACCAAAATTTGGCTAAATCCGTCTACTACTAAAAAACTGTCTATATACGCTCATATTAGAAAAAAAACAATCGTACGGGATCTCTTAAAACTCAATCCTACCAAATTTTGGCCAAATCCGTCTAGTGGTAAAAAACTTTCTCTATATGCTCATATTTTTCGACTATTTAAAAAAATAGTATTGGAGCCCCTATTCACCTTTGACCTAGAGACTCCAAATGCAATCCTAGTGTATGGGATCACTAAAAACTGACTTCCACCAAAATTTGGCCAAATCCGTCTACTGGTAAATACATTTTCTCTATATGCTCATACTTTTCGGCAATTTTTATAACAAAAAATCGTATGGGAGGCCCCCTACATCTTTAACCTAGAGACTCCAAATACAATCCCGGAAAAAAGGACTACCAAAAACTCACCCTCACCAAAATTTGTTCAAATCCGTCCACTGTTAAAAAACTTTCTCTATATGCTTATATTTTTCGTCTATTTAAAAAAAATCTTATAAGAGCCCCCCTTCCTCTTTGACCTAGAGACTCTAAATGCAATCCCAGAACTATAAAAACTAGTAAAAACTCACCTACAAAATTTTAGCCAAATCCGTTCACTGTTGTAAAACTTTCTTGTGGGTAATATTTTGACGGACGAACGGACGGACACTATTTATTTTCTAGTTTTTCTGAATCAGGGCATCATAAAACGCAAAAAAATGGGTCCCGGCAATTTGACCATTTTGACTTAAATTAAGGCTTGTATATACTATTTACATACATCATCCATATAGGTAACATGTATGGATTTTTTTGTATGTATAGTAAAATAAAAAAAAAATAATCGAGAATTAACTATTAGAAAATTGTTTATTTTTAATTTTATTAAAAATGAGTAATTAACTAGCTTGAGGTAAAGATCTTAAATCTTTGTTAGTAATTATATGGAAAGAAGAAAATTTTCGTTTGATATTTTTTCACAATACCGACTAATTTAAAATACGTGTATACATATAGTTGCGAGTTTTTGAAAATCTAAATCAATAAACAATAATATTTTATAAACAAATGAACATATTTACCTATATAGCCTAATTACGAGTATAAATAACAATTATATAATTTCAATATAAATTATTTTTGTTACTTTTACTAATCATTACGTGCGCGCAATATTGTTGTTAGAGTTTGGCTATCGAATTTGTGTGCCGCTTCTTAAGATTAAACAAACTCCCCTAAAACGCACATATACGATTATGCACAGCATGAGGTACGAATAAATACGCTAACTTTGAGATTATTTAATTATTTAAAACAAAATTATTATATGCTTTTGGAAAATTAGATAGAAAATCAATAAACAACTACACTAAATGTGGTTTTTGTTGAATTTAAATTTAATTAGCCATTTGAATAGGCGAATTGATCGTCTTACGTTGATGCATCTTGCCTATAGATTTATATTACACATCTTATATGTATATACCCAGGGCTAGCCTCATCCTTCTTGGCGCCCTCGGGCAGACTACTTAAATGATCATCATCGTGTCCTTTATTCCAAAGCGAGGGAGCATAGGGACCATTTTACCCTTTTTTCTAACTGATACCATGGTTTTCATTGAAGACTATATAAAAGGTGGAGTGTTGTCAGCAACACGCACTAGCTATATTTTTTGGTGAGGTGGGGAGGGTTTTTTTTAAACTATATGAGGAACCCTACTTAAATGCGCCCTATTAAATTATGAAATGGGAAAAATCCCCATGTATTCAGGATATTTTTGGCTTTTTCCTGACTTTTTTTTAATCCTCGGAAACGTTAAAAGAGAGGTCAAAACATAGCCATTGCTATATATAGAATTCTTGGATTTCATTTAGAAATCGTTAAAGGAGGTCAAAACACTATATACGATTGCTATAGAAGGCAGTTTAATTCGTTCATTTTTTTTTCATCAAAGTTGATTTTAGATTTGAAAAAATCCCTATGTACATATATAGTTCAGGATTTTTTATTCTTTTTTTCATATAAGTGTCTTTATCATACCTCTGAAATTAATTACTGAGCTCGAGCCCATTTTTAGTTAGCATATCAATGAGAACTTCAGTAATACCCATACAATAATTAGTCATCAAAATTGCGCCCTAATTTCTTAACACCTGCGCGCCTTTTGTGCTCCTATTATCTAGCGGTGTCCGACCTCACAACCCCCCCCCCCCCAAAAGCCGATGTATACCTATTAGGATTGAATGAAAAGTTAAAAATGGAAAATTGTACTTGAGCAATTTTCGTACAATTTAAGATTTTCCTAAAAAAGATTTGCAGAAATGAAATAAAATTTCCAAAAAAAATACACATTTTTCATATTATCAACATTTTTGCAGGTGTCCAGATGACTTTCAAGGAAATCGTTGCGAACTAAAGAATCCCACAAACCTACAACCGAGTACGTACGACAAAAAAGAACAACAACAATGTGGCAATAATAAATATTACGGAAGTTACTACTGCTAAAATCGGCTCTATAGCACCAATTGTTGGACGATTTCAAATAGCAAAAAACACAAAATTTAGCGAAACAAAAAATTAACTAATTTACTAAATTTTTATTGCATATTTCTTATTTACTCACAAATTATATAGAAAAAAGAAAAAGAAAATTAACAAAAAATAAATTATCTTTGTGTATATAGAGTACAAATTTGTTGTATATAATACAATATTTTAATTTTTTTTTTAGAAAATTTAAATTTAAAAATGGAAAAAATAAGAAATTTTTAAATAATATTAAAAAAAATAAACAATTTAAGAATACAATTATATATGGTTTAACACATTCCATTCTCAAAATTTTTGTAAGAGTCAAACGAAAAGAAAATAGTTGTGTATGTTTTTTGAGCTAAAAATCGGAATATCTATTTTTTTTTTATTTTTATTAAATTTATATAAATTTAACAAGATTTCGAAAAAATAAGGTAGATCTTTAAAAATCACACTTATTCTTAATTTTCTAATATTCGACAAAGAAAAATATTATCAAAATTTGTATAATTTTCTTTATAATAAAATTAGTTATTTGAATAGTTTTTTGATCTCACCTTATTTTTTCTAATTAGAACCAATTAGTAACTTTCAAAAAATTTGCACATCACACATTTTACAATTATTTTTTTTTAAATTGATTATTATGTATCATTACTTGTATATGAGCCGTACTGATTTCAAAATACACCCAAATGTTATTTTTTGGCTAACAATTGGTGCTATAGTTTAATATATATTATATATAAATAGTAAAATAGAAAATAGCAAGCAAATAATAAGTCCAATATTTAAGGCATTCCCAGTATTTTTGCCAAAGCTTATATTGTTTTTGTAAAAATTTGAAAAATAGACATTTTTATCTGGGATATATAGTTTCTTTTAATTTATTTTTTTTATATATAAATCAAAAATACCATTTTCTGTATGTAATTTATTATTATTATTTAAATAAAAAATAAGACAAAATAATCTAATTTAAATTATTTAAACAAAAATGAAATTTACTCAAATCATTTTTAGATTAAAGCAAATAACCTAATAAAATGGTGACATCACAATAACACTCAAAAACATAACGCCCAAAAGCTTTGACGCAAGATTAAAACCGGTAACATAACACGAAAACCATTTATTGGTTTGTGTCTTTGCTAAAAAACGATAAAATTTGAGTTTTTCAAATTATAAGCAATGACGATTTTGATTTTAGAATTAGAAAAAAGCTTGTTTCAGCTTTTTGGCGTTATGTTTTGGGTGTTTCGTCATAATTAAACAACTTAAAATCTGCTTATATAACAAATGATTTTAGTAAATTTATATCAACAACATTAGATATCCACAACACAACTACAGTTACACACAGACACACACTAAATAATACAAATATGTAATGTTTGGTACTGGGAATTAAACAAAAAAATAATTAAATAAAACAAGAAATTGGTTGCAGGTTTAATAAATTCCTTTATTATACAAATAAAATTAGACAAGTAAAATCATTGGAAATATATTGGTAATGTAGTCAGTACAAATTTAACGCAAATTAACCCCTTTACTCAATTTATATACATAGTTACCGGTATGCAGTTAGGAATCTCTTGTTAGTTAATCGCAGAAAAAGCTTAATAACTAAATTACTAAACTTAAAGTGTACCGCTACTTAACGTGTATATACAATAAGATGGAGTAAAATGAATATTTTTGAATTTTTACGCGCCTGGGACGGAAAAGATAGAAAGTAAAAAATAGAAAGTGTATATGTTTTTTTTTTCACTTTAATTAATTAACATGACGCAAACAAGTTGTCTTAAAATATAAATCTTATTTTTCAATTATTTTTATTGAGCCTGCGGTCCTTTTTAATTTTATTTAAATCTTATTAGTTTTATTACAAACATTTTTTTTCAAGAAATTTTCTTAAGCAACAGCTTCTATGGAGACGTATACGTTGGACGTATATGTATAATTATATAGGTTCTATTTTATCAATGAAATTCATGCATAAAAGAGAACCTATACATATACGTCCAACTTATACGTCTCCATAGAGGCCGTAACTTTAGTCATTAGTCCAAAATTTTTTAAAAAGAAATTTTGATTTTTCAATAGAGATTAATTTCTATCAATTAGTTTAAATGAATTTCAAAGTTACTATCTATAAAAACTCTCGGCGCCATATACGATAAAATTAAAAAAAAACAACGCAAAAGCTTTCTATTTTTTATGTTCCATATTTTCCAACCCTAGGCATTTTAAAGTTAAAAATTTACTTTTACTCTAATATATACAATAATTGTTGACGAATATCTGTAAATATTAAAAATTAAAAAATACGTTACCGTGCAAATAATATATAGACCACTAATCATTAGAAAAATTTCAAATAAATTATGTTCCTTTTTAGTTTTAAAAAATAATTATTTCGATGTTACCGCGAGCCATAGAACTATTAATTACGCAGTAAAAAAAATAAATTTAAAACAAATCCTATAATTTTCACGAGCTACATTTTACAATTCAGACTTCATTATAATCCCTGAATTTATTACTACATTCGCATATCTAAAAAAATTGTCAAATTTATCCCCGCATAAATTCTATTATTAGAGCTTTTTTAGATTTCGTATACAATTGCCAAAGATTTTCCTCTTTAATTTAATTATTTTACATACAAAAAAACTGTTAATACATTGGCTCCTTATATAATATACATATAAATTCTTAACATCAAAGTTTGTCTTTTTTGTATTACGATATAGTTTTCAATAAAATCGAAAGCTTATATTTTCACTCCTCTCTTTTATTATTTGTAAGTTTTTTTTTGTAAATATTATTAATAATAATTTAAAAATTAATTAAAAGAAAATATCTGTTTTATCGATATAGTTTTGTTTAAATTAAAAAAAATAATTATAAATACAAATTTATTAATTTATAAAAAAAATCCAATTACTCATAATAATAAATAATATATTAAGTATATAAATGAAAGAAAAATTTAATTAAAACAAGAAAAAAATTAGTTTGGGGTATTATTTATTTATTTTGAGGGCAGTTTTTGTAAAAATATGATTATTGTTATGCGCAGATAAAATCACTGCATAAATATTAGCAAGAATTAGCATTTTCTGCATAGATGTTTTACAACATTTTCAACAATTTAAATAATTTTTCATGGGGTCGTAAATTGATATTAAATTGTTAGGTTTTTTGCAGCAGCTTTTCTTTGCTTACAGTTACATTTTTTAAGTGTCCTCCTTGAAATTAGTGACTTCGATTTTTAAGCATCTGGATCAGATCGCATATATAATATCAATATGCCTTCGAAAAAGTAATACAAGATTTAAAGAAAATTGTATTATTAGGGATCTTAGATTCTCAATTATGATAGCTTAAGGACCTTATTTATTTGTAATTAAAACAGTAAAATTTTAATTGATTATTGTATTTCGTTGGATTAAATTAATCTTTATGTTTAGTTGGATATCCGACTAAACATAAAGAGTAAAATTTTAGATATTAAAAATAAATGCTAGGTCGGATGTTTCGTCTAACTATCAACTATCAACATCATCAGAATAATATAAAACGTTATAAAACTGATCGAATAACGTCAGACCAATAAAGCAGATTAAAAAAAATGTTAGTTCAAATGTTTTAATTACAAATTAAAAAAAACCGCCAATCTCATCATAATTTGAATTAAAGAATAAAATTTTTCGGTAAGAAATAATTATATATAGAGATGCTAATGGTCGATTTTTTTTTTTAATTATATTTTCGACCTTTGTAACGAAAATATTTAAGTTTTTAAATTTTCTATTTATAATATGAAATTATTACAGAACAAGAAGGTAAGACTGATTAACAGTTTCGTTTGTTTTTTACTTACATTACTAAATGCGGAATGTTAAAATAATAATTGTGTTAACTAAAAATTAATGTATAATAGTCTAACAATTATTATTATTAGAATGTGACTAAAAATAATATAAAAATGTCGGGAAAATATGTAGATTGTAGAATTTCCCTCCCCCTCTTGGATCTTCACCAAACATTTTAGGATGGTAGGGGGTCTTACCTGAACAACGTTTGTTCCCCTTTCAGAGGGGGAGGGTTTTAAATTTTGTATTTTGTATGGGTAATAATTTTTATTATTTTTTTTTACCAATTTAAAAAAACAAATTAACACATTATAATGGTCTGGACCGAAAAAAAAAACTAAAAATACGGTTTTTGTAGATTTCTCTTCATATCAGCGGGCTGCTGCCCCCCGAACCCCGGCTTAGTTTTAGTATTCTTATCGGGGGGCTGCATTATCTGAAACACTTAGAACTAAAGTTGTGACCCTTGTCAAGACTGTTCATTTGACATCACACAATTTCATACTATCGTTAAGCACCTCCCATTTTAAAAGGGGATGTGTCACCCCCCCTCCTGAAGTTTACACTACAACCATTTTTAATTCAGCCATTCTTTCATTCTGTATATATATATGGCATTAAAATATTGCATTTTTAAACTTGTGCATACAAACTTTAAACCCCTTCCCCTTCAAAAGGGGTCCGAGCGCCGCAAACTCCAAGAACAAAACTTGTTCGGGGGAGACCCTCTACCTCCTTACAAAGTTTGGAGAGGATCCAAGAGGGAGATATTCTACACTTTAGCATAGAAAAATTACAAAAGAACCGTCCTTTCGTATAAAATACAGATAAAAAGTTGTCCTTCGTGAATGAAAGTTCAGTGACCCAAAAAACCGTCGTTTCAAATTATATGTAACGCTGCGAAATGGTTTGAAATAATTTACAACAACAAAATTCGCCGTCTTCTCGCTGGAGATATTTGGCGAAAAAACATATGTTGCAAAGTCGTTCGCCGCGTATATGTCAAAAAAAGTTTTTGCACATGCGTTTAAACTTTTAATGTCTGGCAATTTTTTTTTCTTCAGCGAATTTGTAAAAAGGCGGGCAAGGACAAAATTTAAAATTTCTTCGTTTCTTTTGTAATTTTTCTATGACTTCAGCCAAACTTTGCAACATTTAGTTTACTAAATATTGTTGAAGTTTTGTAAAAGCTTTTCCACGCTCATTTTACCTTTTGAAATATTGTAACGACCTGATTTTTCGGAGTTGTATGGATGGCACAATTTTGGGAAAAAATGAGTTTTAGGATAAGAGGAAATTTTTGCATTTTATAAAAAAAGGATAATTTTCGGGCAGAGGTGTCTGTGTGGCAGGATTAGATTTACTGATAATGACTCCCTCTCACTAATTATTTCTTTCTCTTACTATCTCTCTCTCTCGCTCTTTCTGACTTTTATATAGAGAAGAAGTTACTTTTGACGAAAGAATGTGACTTTTGAAGAGAAAATTGACTTTTGAGGATTACTTTCAATGTATCTCAATTTTTAGAAAAACCAGTTAAGAGTGACTGATACCAATGCAGTGGGTAATTTTGATGCACGTTTGAGCGCTCATCTTTCGATGAAATGTTATAATTTTTATTTTTTATATTACTGGCATTGATAAATGAAATAGTAAGAGGGTGGAGAAATGCTTTTTTGAATTTTTTTGTTTTGTTATTTTTTAATATTAAAGAAACCAAATGTGAACTTTGGTGCATGTTTCAGAAAAATTGGTTCTAAAAATTTAAAAAAAATTAATTTTAATATTTAAAAATTATTCATACAAATATCGTGGAATAGAGTTTTTTCTGAAATTTTATTTTGAAATTTTATTATAACATTTTTTCCATGAGACTGACACAAAAAAAGTAGGACTTTTTTCTTTTTTTACATTATTTGTACTAGTAGTTCCGGTACTCACCGTTAATCGCTGTAGGTCTGTATCAAGCAGTATTAAACCAATTTCTATGTTTATGTTTTTCCTCCTCAAATAATTTGAAAAGAAAAACTGCAACATTTTGAGAACCACTGATATATATACATATAGGTTAGCATAGCATATTATATAATAGCGCTTGTAAATGTTTTATTTTTAAATGACAAGTTTTTATAAATTGTTTGCTTTTATGGTATGTCCTGTATATATCCGTATACATAATATAGAAATTGTGCCAGAAAAACGAAATGTAGAAAGGGGTTAAATATGTTTTTTTAATTAAATTACATTACAAAAAATCATTTTGTATCTTTCAAACTTTTTTAGAATAATAATATTTTGTATATAATAATTTAAAACTGTTTTAGTAAACTTTTAATTTTTGTAATCCAGGCATGAGTGCATGACAATGACATAAAATGTTATTAATATTATTATATGAGCACGTAAAACAGTGTTTGGTTTTAACTGCGACGTCAACAACAATGTTGGATTTTTCACAAAAGTTGTTTACAAAAAAATATGAGTTTTCAAGATATATGCGTGCCAATTCCTCAGCACATATGTATATAGTAACGCAGCGGCGTATTTGCCTATAGGCCACTTAGGTCAATTCCTATAGGCTCAAGGCTCAAGGGGTCCCCAAATTATCAAAATATATGCATTTATTTTTAATGTTAATACTTATTTAATTATTTGAAATATATACAAAAATGTAGGAACAAAGGCGGTCCCCAAAATTTCAAAATTTCGTGTTTATTTCAAAAAAATCGCTGCGCAGCTATTTCAATTTGATACATGTATAATGTATATTGATGATATTTATATTAAGTATCCCCCCCCCGGCGTTTGTCAGCGAATGATTTTTTTCTTTTTATTGACTGATTAAAAAATTTAATTAAAACGAATTCCGTAACGCTGATCAGACTTTGTTGCCATATTATATTTAGTAGTACTATCCCGATAATTATCCCTAAAATCATATTTTTGTCGTGAAAAAAATAGTCGCTGATTTTCATATAAACTTTCTGACAAGCCTTATACTAAAACCGGATTTGAACATACGCTGAACAGACGCTGTTTTACTCGCTGATCAGACGCTTTTTAGACGCCGGCGGGGATACCATTGGCTCTATATATAGATTTACTCAAAAATCAACTTGCTTTAAATCAACGTGCTATTATTAAAATGAGAATTTGTTAAAAATAATATTTTTATAATTGAGAACAGAAGCATGTAAAAGCCAATGGTTATACCGATGAAAATACTATACAAATTTCTATTAAATAGTTAAACAAATATTTTATTGATACAAATTCAAAAGCTAAGGAAGCCCCCAAAATAACAAAATCCGATTTGCGATATTTTTACAAACTAACTAACTACTTACTGTTACTTATGCAATTGAAAGAACAATACAAATTTTTATAAAAATAATTTTTTTTTACGGTGATATATTTGAGATGAATCTTGCCCCTGATAATATGCGTTAGCTAACGAATATTATTGACACTTATAATTACCAAATTAAAATAAAAATAGGCGATTATATCTCATGTTTTACCTTTTTTACTATATACAAAAATCAAACCTGATCAAGAGGCTCCCAATTTTGGATCTGCCTAGGGCCCTCGTAGACCGCCGCTGGT
>JANSTW010099889.1:0-18096 GCA_027564275.1 Diadocidia ferruginosa | reverse complement strand
TCCTTCGTCAATCAGTGGTAAACGAATTCATGCGTCTGACGTTGGAATTTTATAGTGGATTTTTTTTACAGTGATGTCATAATTTTAAGAATATTTTGCAAATATTTTTTTTCCAATAATAAAAACCAGATTTTACAGTTTAGGGTTTTATTATTATATTGTTACAAAAATTATACGCAGGTACTATATATAGATAATAATTAGTTAAATTCCATTATAGTTATACATAAATAGAAAAAACGTGGTCTTTGCATTCGAAATAATAAACTATTTTAGTCGCTTTCAACTTGAATTTATATTATTTCGTTTTGTGCAGTTGAGTTGACCGGTAACATTTATATTATTTCTTAAAAATTTTGTGAAAATCCAAATTTTTCCTAAAAATCTCATCAATAAAGGTAAGTTGCGTCGTACTACAATTTAAATATTACAAATAATATCAACAATTCAAATAAACTTATTATGCGTGTAAAAGTATATTAATATGTTGAATATAATTGCTTTAATATTTCATTTAAATAATTTTTATAAGGTCAAAAAATAGATTATAGACCCAAAATTAGTAATTTAAATGCGATGGTATAATTTTATATATTTTAATTTGTTTACAATAAAATTAAAATAAACACAATTTTTTTTATATCATCTATATAAAGTGTAGTGTGATTCCAAATAATATATTCAAATCGTTACATTATAATGCTCCGCATGTGTATTGTTTCCCGCGTAATTTTTAAATATCAAATTTCTAATACAAGAAACAAATATTTATACGAAATAAATCAAAACTATTTTTAAACATTCCAGATGAAGTTCTTGGCAATTATTGTTGTAATTTGTATAGTTACCGTTAACTATACAATTGCCGCGCCACTTGGTGACAACAAAGCACCTGATGCTCAACCGTTATCGCCTGAAAATGCAGCCGCAGCATCGGATAATGCGGACGAGAATGTTCGAAAGGAGAGACAAATTTTTGAAGATATAAATATTGATATTGTTGAAGAAAATCGAGGCGGTGGTTTCGGTTTTGGCGGAGGTCATCATCGCGGAGGTGAATTTGGTGGAGGATTCGGCGGAGGCGGATTTGGTGGAGGCTTCGGCGGTGGATTTGATCGTCGAGACGAAACTTTTATCAACATTCAAGAAGATCGAAGATTTAGATAAATCGTGTTTTAAATTGTATTGTATATTTTATTGTTTGATTTCAAAAATGTAACTAAGAAATTTGCATGCGAAAAATCATTTTATTTTTATAATTTTATGTGAAAAATATATTTATGTATGTCGTTATAAGAAAAAAGGCTAATTTAAAATTAAAACTTTGAAATAAAATTAACTAGAAACCAAAAGAAAATAATGTTATCTTTGTTTTTTAGAATTACTATATATTGACTTGGGCGAAAAATTTGAGATTTTCAAATGGGCTGCTCGTTACATGTGCTTATAGAATGAACATTTTTTAGTGTTCAGTTAAAGTCACAGAAAACTCCCAGAAAATTAATAATACAGGCACTTTAGATACTAAATATTTTTTTTTAACTGAAAACAATCACTGTGAGAACGCCGTCAATAATGGCAAAACTAGTCGCCTAAAAATCATTTTGGCGGGAAAAATGAAATAACTGTCATATGGGTGTGGTTGTGCCATTTAGGGACACAAAATAATTTCAATATATGTACATGTTTCTTATACAATACGACTTATTGTATTTGTTTTGTATTCTTTAGTATATAACATTACCGATTACCATCAGGTACACCAAATATTTGTACCTTATTATTACCTGCATATTTTTCTAATTTACATAAATTCGGTAATAAAACAATATAAATTAAAAATAAATATGTTAATTAAGATACAAAATCAGATTTTTACAGTTTTATTGCTTGAAACAAAAAATTATACAGAATAGGATATAGACGATTGGTCCACCATAATGTATTAAAACAAGGTGCCATTGCCACCTATACCTAGTAAACTATTTATTAATTTATTTCATGCAGTGTACCTGATCGGACATTTTTTTAAACTATCTAAAAAATCAAAATTCTAAAATATCATCATCAATTCATTTCGTACAGTTGAGTAGACCGGTCATTTTTGAAAAATATCTGTGAAAATCCAATTTCTAATAAATCTCATCAAAGGTAAGTATGTATTTACATAAAAGGTGAAAATTACATATTTTCGCACACTTTTGGAAGTGATGATTTATTTATATTTTTTTTTATTTTATTGTATATGTACTATAGAGCCTGGATTGTGTTTATTAAACAAATTCAGGCTCTCCAGTATGTACTATATGTACTCATTAAAAAACAATTGTATGTGATTTGTGGTTCTCGAATTACAAGGAGATTTTAACGACAGCTATGCTTGTAACTCGAGAGCAACAAATCACAAACACAAAATTGTTTTTTTTATCAAGTACATTATGATTAAAATAAAGCAAAAATTATAATAAATAAAAAAACATCACTTCCAAAAGTGTCCGAAAACACGTAGTTTTAGTGAATATTTTTATCTGTGAAGATGTTAAAAATAATTTGTTATTTTTGAATTTAACGGAAAAAATGGAAATTAACCGTACATATGTGACCTTAGAAATCAGAGCGACATCTTAGAGCAAACTGAAAAATTAAATGTTTGTACGTATAGCTCCAAAGATCCAAAACTATATCAAACTTTCCTATAACCAATTTCAGATGTTCAAGCTCTTGGCAATTATTGTTGTAATTTGTTTAATTATTATCGAAGTTTATGGTCTTCATCATCACAGATATAATGGAGCTGTTATGGGCGGTGTTCGATTCGGTAGTGCTGACTACGGCCGTGGATACGGTCGTCAAGATGCCAATATCGTTAATTATATTAACTTTTTAACATTAAACAGAACTGACCGTCATTAAGGATAAAATATATTAAGACTAATTGTAATTTTTAAGAAAAATCAAGTTTAAATAAATATTTATTTAATTAAAAATAATTTTGTAACCTTCTTTTTCTTTCCACTGGTCAACACTGCAAAATTTTCCGTTGAATCTGTACAATTCATCAGAAAAAAAGAAACAGCAAAAAGTCTATAAGTGCCAAGTCTTTTTTTCTGAACTACGACTTTTTTAAAGGACGACCTTTTCCCCTTCAATAGTGAAAGTCTCTATTGAGGGGAAAAAAGGTCGTACTTTAAAAAAATCGTAGTTCAGAAAAAAGACTTCGAACTTATATTTTTTGTCTGTTTTGTTTCATTCGAGTGTACACATTTTTGTAACTTATATCTCTATCTCTTTCTTTTTTTTTTGATAAATTAAAAAGTCAACGTCTAACGCCTACTTTAGGATAATGAGTATGGGGTCGCTGACTTCGAAATTGGCCACAATTGTTTTCTAGCATCTTGAAAACAGCTAGAAAAAGAAAAATAGTTGCCATTTTCGAACTCAGCGATCCAAAATTAACTATCCTAAAACAGTTTGATTTAACACAGCGTCATTTTGATTAGCAGAGTGTAATCAATCAAAATAGTCTTCAATGTCAATATCTGGATTAAGTAAATCATCACCGTACGGACTTATGTCTAATTGATTTAAAATTAAATTTTCCGTTGTCTCTTCGAGCCCAGTGTCTCCGATCAATATGGCACCCTGCAGCCGCCCCTCAACAATAACATATTTTATGTACTCTTTGTCGGGCGTCATACGTAACAGTACTTCATAGTTGTTGCCCAATCCCTGACCATTATATTTGCCCAATAAAACGACCTGATGTCCGAATAACTGCGTCACATGACCGAATATCTCAAAACAAAAATCTTGTTCCACATCTTCGTGTTGCAGAGCTGCCACCATGCTTTTGCCGGCCATCGAACCCATTTGACGGGCTTGCGTCCAAAGTCGCATTTGAAACCAATGATCGGCTTGTTTCCAACCAGCCGTACAGACATCACCACAAGCATAAACGTCTTTAATTGAGGTTGCCATGCGTTCGTCGACCACAATTCCACCATCTTCGGCTAAGTCAAATGGCCGGTCACATTGGAAGTTTATCGATGGATTAACTCCTGTGGCCGATATTACTAAATCACAGTTGAAGCTGTCGTCATTTGTTAATGTGACCGTTAGAGGATGTTCGGAGTCGGCAATTCGATCGATCGTTTTAATTTCACAATTATAGTGAATATTTACAGAATCTGGTAGCGGTTCAGCATCGCCACTTAAATCTAACTTTCTATGCCAATCTGGCCCAAGTGCAGCACCACTTCGGCTGCCCTCGCCACAATTTTCCTCTGAATACCGCATCCGCTTTATGGATGGCTTGGATTCGGTTTTCGCGGTCTTTTGCTTGATGCGACATTGAAAAAACTCAGCTGCTCCTGGATCGACAAACGTTTGCGAAATAAATCTGTCCTTAATTACCCAGTCAATGGTACAATTTTGAACTTCATAAACAATTTCCGAAGCAATGCCACCATTTCCGACCAGAGCGATTTTCTTACAATTTTTAATGCGCTTCTGGAATTCCAACACAGATTCCGTATCTCGAATACCCAAAACAAATTGAGCCGCCCCATCCCCCGGTTCGATTAATTTTGGTCGTGCTCCTGTACAAATACATAAGAATCGGTATTTGATTTTTAATCCGTCATCGGTAGTTATGGTTTTCGCTTCTGAATCTATTGCATTTAAGCGATCTTTGACCACTTGAAGATTTCCTTTTAATGTGCTGGCCGCATCTCGTTCTTCGACATCGAATTTGGTCAGTGCCTTGCCCAGTGGCACAAGATTTGTGACAGTTTTTATCAGAGAAGATTCTGTGATCAGGATAATTTTCTCATCTGGACATAAGAACTGTATTGTTTCACAACAAGAAACGCCAGCAATGCCACCGCCCACTACCAAAAAGGTTGCTTCCATTTGTTCTATTTGCAAAAAAAATCGGTTTATATTATTATATCAGGCTTACTAGTTCCGTGTTAATTTTACTTATAATAAAAAGTGGAGTTTAGGGATTTTGGAACAATCAACTCAAATACGAAAAAAGGTTATGCGGTATCATTTTACGAAGGATCAAAGCGAGGGAGTACACACATATGGAAGTCCTAGGACTGGACCTCAATGGAATTCATGTGGAAGACATAAGTCATAATATGGAAGTCAGTGGGACAAATATTTTTTAAGTGCGATTATATACCCTCTCGGATCACTATTAAGGTCACTTTTATCTTCTTTACAGGATGAAATATTACAAGGTGGGTTATATCTTATCAAGACATAATATTTTATAACAGAAAATGAATATATTAGTGTCATCCTGGACTATTTTAGTAACTATTATATTAGATTAGGAATAAAGTTGCCCTCTATACTAAGATTTGTTTACAAAAAAATAAAGAACTCACCTTTAAATAAAGTTCCTGGACAAGTTCCAATTTAATTTTAAAATAGCCAAATCAAAATTTTAATTAATTTTAATGAAATTACAATTTTTAATTATTAATTTCATAATATTTACAAAAACATAACCTCAAATCAAATCAATAATATATAATTTGGCGCCGCGCCAAAAAATGAACGAATTCATTATCGCGCATTCATCGCGCGACTAGTCAAAATATATGGCTGAGTACTTTGCGAAAATTCTCATTATCAGCGCGCGCAATCGAAGGTAACTTCAACGCAACGAATTTGCATTTTGACATTTATTTGAATTTATTTAAATTTAATTTATTATTTTTCTTGTGGAGAAAAAACGGTCCTTTTATTTTGTGTAATAATTTTAATAAATTTTAAATAAAAAGAATAAAACAATATGGAAATATTTAAATATGAAAAGAGTCTGTACACACGGCTGGAGGAATGCAGTGAGGTGCTGGTGTGGACAGATCATCCGGTGACCACATCGCGCGTTCAATCAGAATGGTCATCTTTTATTGAAATACAAATTGAACCATCAGGTTTGTACCGTGCTGGTTGGAATATTAAATTTAATTGAATTATTTGAAATTTTTAAAGGTTGGGATGCAATTTGGAAAATTCCACGTCAAATGTGTGAAGAGTTCAACATAAAATATCCAACTGTTGTATTTGGTTCTGTACAAAACGTCCTGTTTGACGAACTGAAAGCCACATTTAATGTGACCGGCGTTACGGACGATGACATCCATGTGCCCGAGCAAATGGACGTTTTGTTGGAGGATTTGTATCCGACAATTGAACAGGAGAACGATGCAATTAACATTGAGAAAACAGCCGATTGCATTGATTCGTTGAGGTGAGGTTTATTGGGTCGTACATCAAACGGAAACTCGATATTTATTATTATTCTGTACAGATTCTTCTACAAACACATCTGGATGCCATGGGACGCCGATAATGATGATGATTTCAATTGGGCCGATAAATATTTAGAATCTCGCATAAAATTCTGTTATGATTTGCGAAAAGAAACAAATCAATTGCTTGTTTCGCACGTCCGATCCCTATTGATTGAGGCAAGATATATTGCCCAGAGACGTGAATGTCTAGAGTTGGACATTGACGACATCGACCATGACAATTTAGACGAAACGACCGCCTCTTCGACGCCCCAAGTAACTGAACTCTTTCGCTTGCACCATCGTCTTGATTCGATTAAAAATGAAATTGAATTGTACGAAAATCCAGTCATGAGAGCTTGTTACTCACAAATGAAATTCACCAATGACCCAGAAGCGGCTGATCTTGGTTGTGATACGTTCGTTGTGTCGAAAATTGCAAACGTTTCGGAACAAATTGACTTTCTAAATGCAGTTAATGGGGCCGTTGGTAAGGAGAAAAATACTCAAATTTGTTCATCGTTACAGGTATAATTGACGTTTTTCTTGAATTCTCATAATTCTAACAATAATTTTCAGGAATGTCTAGATAAAATTAAGCAAAATATGGAAATTTATTTGCCAGCTAGCCGACACACAATAAAACCTTACGAATTATTGGGCCGGAAAAGTCTGGCATTAAAGGCAATTTCAAATAATGCGAGCAACGAAGTGGTCTGCACTCTAACGTCGACAGTCCAAAATAGTGACAATTCTATTCTGCTAACGATAGACGGAGATTTGGTGCTGGAAAATGTCACAATCGATTGTCGAAACGTTCAGACGGGCATAGTTTTGCGTGAAGGATCGCTACTGTTGCGAAACTGTACAATTCTGGGCAATGAATTGTCTAGCACAAAAATTGGCATTATTGTTTCGGGTAGATAATAATTCTTATTTTTTTTAATTAAACTAAATTAAATAATTCCCTCAGAACGAACCACATTGCGGCTAGACGGCTGTACAATAAAAGATTTCTGCGCTGGCATAAAATGCTTTGCAGCGGCAACAGTTCAAATTACCAATTCCATTATATCGAATTGTATGACCGGATTAGAGTGCAAAGATGATTGCAAAATTTCCCTAAAACAATCCAACATTCTGAATTCTAAACAATATGGAATTGTCTATTCGACCAGAGACATTGCTGATGAAAAGAAGAAAATTGCATTTGAAAATTTAAGCAAACTCAATTGGTTTAAACGATTTTTTGTTTCTAAAATTCCGGTTAATTTTTCTTCTGTTTTAGTAAAAGCCCATTTTCCGACGTTGACTGCAAGTTCTCCGGCAATAAATTGGCAAATATTTGCGTTTATAATTTAAACAGTAATTCCCTCTATCAATCATTGGATGCACATGAACATGACGTGTTTGAAGATGCTGACGATGATGGGCTGCAGATGACGTCCGAACAGTTTTTAGAAAATGGTCCAGACGATTCGGCCATTGGGTGCAATATTGCAGACGAATCGTCTGCCAATTCATCGTCAAACTATGCCGATTGTTCGGTCATCATTGTTGATTGATTTTTTTTATTAATTAATTTCTAACTGCATATTGATATAGTTTTTTAAGTCTTGTAGCTATAAATTTAAGAAACTTTTTTTATTTGTATAAATTGTAGAATAAACTATATATTATGTTTCATATAGATTGCGACAATGTTATGGATCTTAAAAATGCAGAAAAAAACAAATTTACACTACATGTTTTTTTACAAAACTTTCCTTAAAAAACTGTTTTCGGGGCACACATTTTATAATATTGTTAAATAATTTTACTTTTTTTGATCGTGTATTTGAAATATGCAAATATTTAGACCGATTAGAATTATAATTTATTTTTGGATTTCAGATTTTATTAAATTAAAATTAATTTTTAATAAATTTTCTGTTGTATAAGAGTCTGTTTTTTAGACAAGAACATAAGAAAACATAATGTAAAAAAACGTGTAGTGTAAAATTGGCATAAGTTATATTTATTTGGCTATAGATTAGAGCTTGGATTGTTTAATTTAAAGCAATCCACGGCTGTAAGTACAGCAAAGATTTTTTAGCGATTGTTCATCATAGATTTAATATTAAATCTATCTTGTCCATAATTTTAAAATTAAATTGCTATCAAATTGGTGGCCACTATATGGTACTATGAGAATAGTCATATTACCATGGATCGCCACAATGTAAATTAATATTTATAATTATAAACGGAATTTACTATCAGTTTTGCATTCAAAATTTCAAAGTGGGCATTGATATGCGAATTGATTGCGTAATTTTGGCGCAATTATTGCACAGACTGTGTTTCACCGCTGAAGATTTAAATATTTAAGTTACTTAATTTTTTTAATTATTTTTTTTCGGATGAAATTACAATATAATTTATAAACCGAATAACAAACAATTAATCAAATTAATTAAAAAACTGTTTTTTTAGGTTTTTATAAAAAAAATCTCATACATTATTGAGATATGCGGCAACGGTCCCACAATTGGCGAGAACGCAGCTGCTCTCTACATGACTACATATGTATTTTTAGACATTTTTATTTATATATCCGAGAAAACATATAAATATAAAAACAGCTGAGTTGACCAACAATAACATAACCGCAATATATTTATAACTTATAATATTTTTACATAAGATAGAAGAAGAGAAAATTAAAATTACCACCAAAACAATTCGCACAATGAATCTCCAAATAATGAGACAGATTGTGAAGAATTTAAATCGAAAATCAACCAGACAACTTCTGTTCAATACAGTCAACAGACAGAATCAATCGCAATGTTGTTGTTATTCAATAAATAGACACGATTGGTTGGTGGCCGAACCGAAGGAACAAATTGGATCAAATAATCATTTAAAATTACTTCTATTACCCGCTGGAATTTTGTCGATATTTAAGAAGTCTGACGAAGATGAGGAGACTCCCGAAGATAAAATGATAATGACGATAAAACGATCGATTTTATGCATTCAACGTGGCCAGCACGATAAGGCTGAACAAATGCTTCATTTGGCTCTGCGAATGGCACAGGATCTACAGAACAAGGATGGCATTACGTTTGTCTACGATGTTATGGCTAATTTGGCAATGGAAATGGAACAGTTTGGTAAAGCTGAGAAATTATTCGTAAATGTTATGCAACGCTTAATGCAGGATGGTTATGCTGAAGATGATATAAAGGTTAGTATAACACGTTGCCTCATCATCATCGTGTCCTTTACTCCAAAGCGAGATAGCATTTAGGCGATTACTTTACCCATTGTTATTAAAGGTGGAGTGCTGTCAGCAGTAAAATGGTCCATATGCCCCTCGCTTTAGAGTAAAGGACACGATGATGAAAGCACCGACACGAAAATAAAATATTTTTAGATTTTTTTCAACTCTCTATAATACGGTTTTTGCCCCACCCCGCAGCAGTCTCGAATCTTTTCCAATATTTTTTTTAGCTAGACTGTCCTAAAACGATTCAAATTGATTAAAACTTTGACCCTTTCCCCTGTTTAAAGGATGAGAGAGCACGAACTGTTGTCAACCATAACTTAATTCCTAACAGAATCCACAGTTTAGGGTAGTTCCGGTTTAGTATTGACCATAGTATTGCAATGAGCTGGTCGTAAGTTTTATTTATCACATGCTATAAACATAATATTAAGCTAATAATGGTTTTCTAGCAGTCGCAATCCTTTTTTTTTGAAGGAGGTGGGATATAGACCAGTTGAAGCTCTCCCTCACTAAATGAACAAATCCTTGTTGGCCTGTGCCTAAAATCCTCCCGGGACCACCGATGACTATTACTTCGGAAGGAGGAATAAGACTTATTCATTTTTACCTATTCAAGCTTGTCCTTTGTTTTCTATGGATTTAACCGACTATTTGGGTTCTGCCCTTCGAGATTATATCTCAGGCTTCTCCTGATAGCAGAGACAATGTTTTCTGTAGTGAGTTCTTCAGACAATGTTTCCGTTTTAGACGCGGAAGCATAGGGAATTCACAAATGTCTGCCAACGCACTCAATTTCTTCCTCTCAGCTTTGGCTTACTATAACGACGATGTTCGACGTCACGAAACTTTAAATGGAACAGGTGATATTACCTTGTGGGTTTCACTCTATAGTGCCTCGCTACTTTTCGCAGAGTATGTCCAATTTACTTTTTATATCACTGTCCTTGAATGTGAGAAGCAGAATCAATTTATGATCCGATGTCTGATACACTGGGCATTAATTGTAGCCAATTTGATATAAGTATCATCTATTAGATATACTCTTAGAGTTCTAGACAAAAGCCATATTTCTTATTGCAAAATGTTTATCTAAGTATTTTGGACCATTCCTTTAGACCAACTTATACCATATAGTATTTAAACTTTATAATAAATTCTAAAATACTCGTCCACACAGTTGCTTCACATAAGCTCCAAGATTGCACACATTGCTGCCCTGCAAAACCATTTCGAAAAGGCTCAACAAGGATTTGTGTGGACATTGCAAAAATTGACCAGCAAAATGCAACAACTCAAAGACGACCCGGATCTGTATGAATTGTTTGGTCTGACAAAAGATTGGTATTAAATGTAAAAATCAAATCAATTTTGTTTTAATAAAACCGTTACGCATAGTTATGCCCAACTGCTCATGAAAATGAATCGATTTGACGAAGCCAAACAGTATTTCATTGATGCCTTTGACATTTACTTACAAGTCCACGGTAAAGACAATCCAGAGGTGGTGCTGTTGTTAAATAATTTGGCGGTTGTTTGTACAAATGTAAGTATTGGTCAGAAGATATAGTCACACAATGAGAGCAAATGATATATAAAAAGACAACAACGGAAGCAAAGGGTATTTATGTTAGTGAAACTAATAATTGCAAATTTCAGTAGTGACATCTAAGATCTCCTATAGTTCAACCGTTTCTTATAGAAAATTCAATTTTTTAATTATTAGATCTTAGATGTCGCTACTGTAATTCACTATATAAAATAAATACACTTTGGTACAAGGAAAAAATAGCTAAAGATTAATTCAGAGTTTCTCAACACAGATAAATGATTTGGTTGCAGCCGAAGTGTATCTGGCCGAAGCATTGACGTTGGCCAAGAAATTTCCCGAAATGTACGAAAGTGGAGTGGTGCAGGCCAATCAAGGTTTGCTATTGTTGAAACAAGGTTTGCTGGAACAGGCTAAAAAATCGTGTGCACTTGCATGGCGTTTGGCCAAGAAGGCGGACAGTGTGGACGGCATTGAACAGGCCGACTATTGTCTAAAGCAGATAGGTGGACTGATGAAGTAGTTTAAATAGAAAAATTATTTATTTTTAAATAGACATTTTTAAATATTAACACATTTTAAATATAATCTATATTAGTGGCAGCAGGGGCGAAAGGGTTAAGTATTTATTCAAATTTAGCTATGATGACCATAAGTCCAACACCGGCCAATAAAGCGGCAATTTCTTTGAGGGATTGCAACAATTTTGTCGATTCTTCCAGTAGTTCGGGCAGCACACTAACAGTGGCGATATAAATAAAACCACCCGCTGTAAATGGCAACACCCAAGGTGATGCTTCACCACTGCTGCCCAACAAAGCGATGGATGTGCCAGCCAAAGCGCCAACGGCCGTTACAAGTTGTAAAGCCATTGCCTTTTTCTTGGAACATCCAGACTTAATGAGAATGGCAAAATCTCCAATTTCATGTGGAACTTCGTGCAAAAGAATCGTGACCGTTGTTACAATGCCGATGTAATTGCCGGCCAGATATGAGGCGCCAATGGCCAGGCCATCGGTAAAATTGTGTGTAAAATCAGCGGCCAAATTCAGGTAACCAGAAATGTGAATTTCTTGCGGTTCTTCAACCTTCTTTACTTTTTCGTTTTTCTTCTTATTGGCCGGTTCTGGAGCTTTTGCTGGTTTTGGCGATCCATGACTGTGTCCATGTCCACCTTTCATCAGTCGCACTCCTTTCTCGACGGCCAAAAATGTGATAATACCAGCCAAAACCCACAGACCAACACTAATATCGTGTCCATGGTGGTGTTCTTCGTGTGCGTGATGTTCGTGCGAATGTTCGCCGTCATGATGAGAATGAGGGCTGATGGCATGTGGGATTAGATGAAGGAAAGCATCACCGAGTAGTCCACCCGATGCAAAGGCCAATAGAACTTTGAGTCTGGGCTGCATTTGGGCCGTATTGTCCAAGGGAATAATGTAAAGAATTAGAAAGGGAGCTGCACTTATGAGCAGAGTTGATCCAATCGAATGTAACCAGATGCTGACCATATCTGAAAGATAGTTTTGTAAAAAAGTCCTATTTTGTATTAAAAAAAACAAACCTAAATCTTTCGTCACTTCTTCATGTTTATGGCCTTCGTGATGATGACCATGTCCAGCATGATCATGCCCATGATGACCATGTCCAGCGTGGTCATGCCCATGATGATCATCGTGCCCGTGATGATGATGAACTACCTCTTCGTTTGCTTGACGTGAATATTTGAAACTTGGATTGTCATCGTGTGAGTGGCCATGATGGTCAGCACCTGCATGACTCTGACACAGTGACGGAAAGGTGAAGAAAACTACCACAAATATCAAACCTATTGCCAAATTTCGTAGGAATGTTGTCTTTTCTATCTTATTAACGTCTATCCTATGGATTTCTTTCTTCATTTTTGTTGTGATATTGTCTCCGATAAAGCTGTTTTATTATCGCAGTTAATTATTGAACACGTCACTCGATGCTGGTTGCTGTTGCTGCTGGTGAATTTATATTTTCTGTATTCGACGGCTAAATAAATGTTAAACAAATAATTATATAAAATATATTTGTTTATAAACCGCGAATAATAGAATTAATTTAGAAAATATAATTATTCGGCTTTGTTCACTCTATTCCGCGTACGCAGTGTGTGTGGGTTGTTGGTTCACTTCACAGATGCAAAAGAAATGTAAATTTTTGTGTTTTTGAATAATTAGTGTGGTTATGTATGACATTGGTTGCGTACTTAATTATTTTATAACAATTGAGAATGAGAAAATTTTAAAATTCGAACAGTTTTTGTGTGCGCGACGCGTGCGCGCCAAGGCGAGAAATGTCATTTATATTTTGAAAAAAGCGCAGTTTGTTGTTGCTCTTATCCAAACAAAAACGGTTTTATTTTTTTTATTTATTTTTGTCCAAATATTAATTTAATTAATGTAACTATTTGTATAAATGTGTATTGTGTGAAAATATGTCGACCACCCGTTCAACGCCAATATTACAAAGACAGAAAACAAGGGACATTGTTGTGACACCAGCAGCTGCAACTCGGACCAATAAGACTGCCGCAGCGATTTCATCAACAAGAACTATTTCTAGCCTCACGAAACCCCAATCAGTGGTAGATTTACGAGATAAATCGGGTAGTGTGTTAAATACTGCATTTAATAGAACGCCATCGATAAAGTCCAGATCACAAACTTCATTAAATGCCTGCTTTACGCCAACCTCGTTGTACCGGAATGCTGGTTCGATGTCTCACAAAAGTTTGCCAGGAACACCTAAATCGGCTGTTCGAAAGTTGAGCGCCAATGAGGGGCGGCAAAATACCCCAGAATGTTTTTCAAAAGTTTCAATTGATACTCCGAAAAAATCGGCAGATGAAAAGCGGGAAGGACCCGGGGAGATTAGTAATTTGACGGTAGCAGTGAGAGTACGCCCGATGAACGCCAAAGAATGTCAAACGCCTTCTGTGTCGAACATTATTTCAGTTTCAGATAATGAAATAACCGTTTTGGCCGGAACAAGTGCTGACAGTTCTGCCGGAGTTAGTCACAGTTTTCATTATGACGAGGCCTATTGGTCGTGTAATTCACGGCATGAAGATTATGCAAATCAGGAGGTGGTCTTTCAGGGCACCGCTTTGCCGTTAGTGGACAAGGCTTTTGAGGGTTATAATGCTTGTTTGTTTGCGTACGGGCAAACGGGATCGGGAAAAAGTTACAGTATGATGGGCATTGATGTTGGTAAGCTATTTTTGACTTCCCGAACTTTAGGCACAATTTTAACCATTTTTACATTTCCAGACGACGACTTTATATCACAAAAGTCTGAGGCCGGCATTATACCGAGATTTTGTCAGGAGATATTTGGTCGAATCGAACGATTAAAGCACAAGATTTGTGCCGAAATCGAAGTTAGCTATTTTGAAATTTACAATGAAAAAATTCACGATTTATTGGCTGTAACGGCGACACCCGCGAACAGCAGTCAAACTAAAAGAGCCGCACTGCGTGTACGTGAACATCCAATTTGGGGTCCATATGTTGTGGACCTGAGTACACATCCCGTCGATTCACATGCGGCTCTGCGCAACTGGTTGGCCGTCGGTAACAGTCAACGAGCCACCGCTGCCACCGGCATGAATGACAAAAGTTCTCGATCCCACTCCATATTCAATATTGTGTTAAATATTTCGGAATTAAACGGAACGGATGCGACAAGTAAGCGGCCACAACAAACGAAGCGCAGTAAAATCAGTTTGGTTGATTTGGCCGGCAGTGAACGGGTTAGTCACACCTGTGCCAGTGGTGAACGTTTGCGGGAAGGTGTTAGCATAAATAAAAGTCTGCTAACATTGGGCAAAGTTATTGCAGCGTTGGCCGATGCGAAAAAAACCTCGGCTGCCTTTGTACCGTATCGAGAATCGGTGCTAACTTGGCTGTTGCGGGTAAGTTTTTTTTTATTTTTATCAAATATCACTCGTTTAAATTTTTAAAACATTGCAGTGCTAGAAAAACGTCATTGTAACGTAACTTTATTATTCTGTTACACAAATGATGTTATTTTTCTAAACATTTTCTAGTTCTTAAAATCTCTAAACTTCCCTGTTCAAACGAATTGCATGTTTTTCAGGACAAAAAAGTCGTCCCTTTGGATTATAAAGATGACTTTTGTCATTAGGAGATTTTCGAAATTATTTCAAAATAAATTTAAAAAAATATTCTTGTGATTTTCGAAAGATTTTTTTGATTTCTGAAATTATATTCATGATTTACTAAATTATTTCTGATTTTCGTTATGATTTATGCAAGGATTTACGCGAGGGGTAAACCACTTACGGAAATCATGAGACAAAGGAGCGCCGAAATTATTTCGGAAATCAGAAATCATGGGTCAAATTTTTGCTGGTGGTTTTCCCGAGGGTTTTCTCCTCGGATACAGGCTATAATCGGTCCACGAAAATAAAATTTGATGGAAATATTATTTTACTTTTACCAACCTGATTTTATAATTTGCTTGAGCTATACCTACCTATATGGCCGTCACTGAAAACCATGGTATCAAAAAAAAAGGAAATTTGGTCCCTATATGCTCCCTCGCTCTGGAGTAAAGGACACGATGATGATGAATTTGTAACAATCTGGAGACTGTTAATTCCACTGATGACGGGCTAGTCTAGACATAGTGCAACTTTTATCGGTATGAATAAATTGACACAATTTTTTGAATGCTCAGATGAAAGCTAGAGCCAATAATATTACAAAAGTATTCACCGATTAGCTTAAATTTCAAATTTATAAATAATTTTTCGTTTTCCAGCACTTTTTAAAATTAAATTTACAAAATATTGTATTTTTTCGTCACATTACAATAGTTTACTTTATCTAGTTATGTGGAAATAGGTTTATAGTACCTGTCCTTATCAAGTGCATTAAGTTATGGGTTGATAAGCGAACTAATATATTGCTTTAATATTAATTTAAAGTACATAGTTAGTTTATTGCCAACATAAGTGATTGCAACATAAATTTTAAATTGATTTCATTTTGAAATTTGATTTTATTTTTAATTCAATTCACTTTTCATTAATCATTTGAAGTTACATATACGGATATAGATAACCACTCGGATATCTATCATTTATCTATATGTTTGAAGTTAAACCGCAATATGCGACTGCGATTTCAAAATAAAAAAACGTTAGATCAATGTTTTTGACAAATCAAATCTTTGTTATAATAAAATAATTTTAAGCCCTTGGATACACTAAAGCATATCGCACACCTAGGCGACAGTAAGCGATAGCAAGCGACGCGATTGAAAGAGTCAGTTTTTTTAACATACAAAACAACAACAAAGTTATAGAAATATTTGTTGTTGTTGTTTTGTACGTTAAAAAACTGACTCTTTCAATTGCGTCGCTTGCTTGTTGTCGCCTAGGTGTGCGATATCCTTTATTGATTGAATTTTATTCGACAGATAGGGATTTTATTTGTACAAAAAAAGGTTTTTACATTTTATTTAAATAAATTTATTTTTATAAATTCATCGATTTTTTTTTTAAATTTAGAATTTTTATTTTAACGATCAGTTCAAGTCTTTCTGCAATTGCAACATTGTAAAAATTGAAGACGGTTAGCGATTATTGAACTCGCATAATAATGTGTCCAATTGCATAACACAAAAATTTAAAGTGTTTCTATTTATTTTTCTAATTATAAAATATGCGTACAAATGGCGCGTTACATATAAAATAAAATAAAATCTAAAAAACCGCCACCACATCGCCACTTCTTGGCAACAGCATTTTGACGATGGTTTTTTTATGTTTACAACAATTATTATTACTATTACAACATTGTTGCTGCTGCTGCATGATCGGTTTGACACACATACAATTATTTTTGCTTGTTGTTGATCTTTTCACTGCTAGTCGTGTAGTGTTATCTATAAATAAAATAATTAAAGTCAAATTTAGCACACACAAATAGTCGTTTATCTACAAATTATTATAGTTAACAAATGCAATAGAAAAAGTCAGTAATGTACTCGCGTTATAAATTTGGTTCTACGCAATGCGTTAGCTTCGAGTGTTGACGAAACCGCGCTTCTTGGCATTCAAATTTAGTTTTTTACCTCATCAATGACAAAAAACTGTTACATCAACTGTCAAAATCGCCGCCGCCATCTTTAAAATCTGTTAAACTGACATTTCGCAAAGCAATAATTCACACTCCATAAAATTTTCCCTGTATAATAACTTTTTGGTCCGACGCAATCTTTTTTATCTGTCAAAATGACAGCTCACTCGCCAGTTTGAAAAAAATCCGGACTTTTCTGGTAAATTTCCTGTTTTTTCCGGTACCGGTGCGCATCCCTAGGTATGACCGCTTAGTCACCTCTAGATGTGCTAGAACCGCCTATGCTTTACTACTGCTAAATTTTGCGGCACCATATATATGTCAGAGTGTACCGAATATTGTCGGTCCATCCTAACAAAAAACGACAGTTTGCCGAAAGTATAATGCCGCCAAATGAACGAAACAACAGTGCTTGCATACCCACTCTTTGTTTCAAAAATTTCTTAAAATTCAAAAAATTACCAAAAATTTAATTAAAATATAATTTTTTTAAATATAATTTCGATGCCAATTATTTTGGGAAATTTTTGTTTTGGCGTTTCCGGTAAATTTTACTAAATTTAACAATACTACAGGGCAAGATGCGACAATAAATAATTGTCATACTATATAAATAAGACCTTATACAGATGGGGCTTATTTTCGTTGTGAACAATTCTTATACGTTTTGGAGTAATTCAGATAAAACTCAAAATAATGTTCTTATTAAACAAACAATTGACACAATTTGCGGAAAATCTTAAATCCGCAGTTCATCATCATCATCATCTCATCCTCTACTCCATAGCGTGGGAGCATAGGGCATCAACAAATTGCTTCCAACGCACT
>JANSTW010099888.1:0-30360 GCA_027564275.1 Diadocidia ferruginosa | reverse complement strand
AAAAGAGACGCCGCATTTAAAGTTCAGACGACAGACAGAGAAATTTTTTCCGACAGCTTATGTCAAAATCAACCAATCAGAACTCGTATTTTTTTCGCTCGTCTGAAAATTGCGCATGCTGAACGTGTTCTGATTGGTTGATTTTGACATAAGCTGTCGGAAAAATTTTCTCTGCCGGAACTGTAAAAGTGTAAATCCGGCGAGAGAATTTAAAGCAAGTGACTTAGCTACATAACCGAAAACGTAAAAAAACGCAGATGGTGAAAAAAACATCGAATTTACAATACTGAAGTACTAGATTGCTTTTTCCGCCTATGACAACAGCTGTCACTTTACACGCGCTCCCCTCTTCTGCCTGCGTAATATTTGTATACATTTGCGAGACAAGACAATCAAATTAGATCTTTCGGCAGCTTCGTACGTAAAAAATTGCTGTATTTTCTATTGCGGCCACATTTTTTTTAGATTAAATTTTGATAACGCAAGATTATTGCCAACAATTCCAGCTCCCAGACTGCACAGCCCCAGAAATGGTAAGTGGAATTTTATTTCTCTAATAAAAAGATACCCCCAAATTCGATTCGCCTTGTGCAATACAATATTTTTACGTAGTAAAAATGCAAATTATATTAGAAGAAATTGTGAAATGCGATCAGGGGAACTGAATAGGTAGTACAGTAGAGTAGCAATTTAATTTATTCTACGCAATTATTATTACAAGACCGGATAATGCAAATTATTTCGTAATTAGAATGTGAGTAGTGAAGGTTCAATCATTGTGCTTGCGATCCACACTCCCACTAAATCGGATTATTAACAAAAGGTATTGAAAGGAACCTTGTAGCGAAACAATCAAAACAAATCGATAGCAATTACAACAGAGATTTAATGCTTTTATAGGCGAGAAAACATTGAAAAGAAATGTTATTGAAATTGCGCGCTGCATGTAACGAGTGAATTGTTGTTGTTAAGGTTAAAATTAATATTTATATGAACTTTAGCAACAATAAAAATCAAACTCAAGCCACTTTAGGGGGAAAATTCTTAAATTTTCTTTTTAGTTTATCAATAAAATTTAAGGCTAGCTCAAGCCTTCTTCCATTCATCTGTAAAAAATCTGAGATAAGGTCGCTTTCATTTCACGAATCTTTAAAAGAAATAGCAGAAGATTAGCCATTACACGGCAACAGGTATGGTTCTTCAAACGACTATTCCACTAAAAAGGAATACTTTGACCTCACATCGCTCCATATCTCAATGAAATCCATGTATCAGACACATAAAAGTGTTAAAATTGTCCCTTTACTCTCTCTGGAGTAAAGGATTCAAAAATACTATTATAAAGAAACCGATAATAATTAAATTAAACAATATTTTTCTATTCCAGTCCAACATACCGGAATTCCTGAAAGGATTGCCCTGTCACAATAAGCAAAATTTCTCCCTGTTTAACACCGAAAATGGCATCCGAACATCATTGAGATCACCATCCGTATATTTACCCACAGTGGATCAACCAGCTGACCAAAGTAAATTTTTTTTTTAAATTTAATCTCCAATTATTACCGAATTAATTTCTACTCTAATTTTCAGTAATTGTAACGGAAAGGACAAACATTCTGCTTAGATATTTATATCTGCAATGGGATAAAAAGGTAAGTGTCTCTAATAGCTTTTTGGAAAAAATTAACTTAATTTAAATTTTCCTACTTTCAGAACCCAATACGTAAGCGAGAACATCCGGCAGCCGATGCGGCCAACAACGATGCAACCGTACGGAAGAGACCACGATTGGGACGGGATTCAAATTAAGAAGAGAGAGATTGAACTGCTTGATTGAGCTGCGCTATAAATTATATTATTCTATTTAACAGACTTTAATCCTTTTAAATGTGCATTTTACTATAAATATTATATATTGTGAGAATGATTTTCGTATAAATAAATTTTTTTTTTTGTTATTTAAAAATGTTTCGATTAATTTCAAATTAACGCGGAATCCAAAAATAGTTTTGGTCACGGAAATATGAAAAGATTAGACAAATAACAAATATTCCACGTATTCACATTTGAACGTCTTCTGTCACAGTATTTCGTAAAGCTGCCAATGAAATTTTACTTTGAATGTCTTTTTATTGAATGATTCGTATCGAGACGAACTCTAAATAGTCACATTGTATTCAAATCAAAAGACTGTATTGGTCACTTAATCTTCTTCTGACTAAGTACCCTGCCCGCCACGACTCAGTCGCGACGGCATGGCGAGTACACGGAGTTCTCCGGAGAAACTCCCTCCAAGCGCATTTCATTCATGAGACAGCCTGGTTGCCTGGAAAATGTGTCTCCAGAAGAAACTTATGTGCTTCTTCTTTCGTGTTTTGGCAAAAATGCACTTTACCGGCGCTTTCAGCAGCAGCCTGGGCGAATCTGCACTATAGCGAATATGCTCCAAATAAGACCTTACCCCCTCTATACTGTAAAGGGTCATCCCCCGACAAAAAAATTATACTACGACTTTTGGGGGAAACCCAACCATTCTGCAGGGGAGGGGTTTAAATTGTGTATTCAAAATATTGAAATATATTTATAGGGGTTGTGCGTATTTAAATGAAAGGTCTTGACTATGTCTTGACAAGGGCTCAAGGGCTACAACTTTATTTCTAAGATTTGTAGTCCATCGTTCTCCCATCAGCCTCCACGGGGGCGTTTAAAGATTTCTTAACCCTTCAAACTAAAATTGTAGCTCTTGTCAAGACCTTTCATTTGAATACACACAACCCATATAAAAAGGTATTTGTCATATTTTTCATACAAACGATAAGCCCAGCTCCCATTTTAAAACAATGGGGTTACGCCCCATAAGTTCACACAACAACAAAATTTAATTTGTCTACTCTTACATTCTGTATAGGTTTGACATATAATATTGATTTTTAAAACGTTTGCAAACAAAGTCTAACCTCTTCCCCTCCCCCACCCCCTCAAAAGTCGTACAGGATGACCCTGTACAGGGTAGAAGGGGTGGGGTCCTAACAAAGCAAGATCACACAAACTCGAAATTTGCTAAAATTCATAAATTATAGAGAATAATCGTCACTGGTTTTTAATGTTTATTTACAAATAGTAGCTGTCGCTACCATAACATTTATCTCATAATTTTAATTAATTAGACTAATCTAGAGTGGTACACTAGACCACTCTTAGAGTGCTCCCATACAGTTCGAAACGAATCTTAATATTCGCATATTTTTAACAAAAACAAATTTATTAACTAAAAGCCTCGCACTTACATTGAACAATGATGCGGCCACCTCGGAAACGGTATTACATCTTTAATACTCGTAATGCCCGTCAGCAGTTGCAAGTATCGTTCGAAGCCCATTCCGAATCCGGCCGTTTTAATTCCACCATATCGTCGCAGGCTTAAGTACCACTCCAGGTCATTTGCGGCGGGTAATTTTTCACGCAGCAATTCGTAATTATTTTCACGTACACTTCCACCGGCCATCTCGCCAATGCCGGGACAAAGAAAATCAAAGGCTTCAACCTAAAACCGGCGGGTAAATTTAAAGATAATTAAATTTATTTTTCGCTTCTACAAACCACTTCACCATCATCATCCTTTTCTTTCATATAAAATGATTTCAGCTCCTTTGGCCAATCCACCACAAAGACAGGACCATCGCAATGCTTTACCATAAACAATTCTTGTTCCCGGGTCAGTCCGAATTTAGGGTTTACGCTGCTCTTTAATTTGGAGCGATTCGCCTGTAAAATGGCAATTGTCTCTTTGAAGGTGAGAGTCTTAAATTCATTGGCGAGCCATTTGAAATCCGGTCGGACCGAATTTGGGGGTCTAGCATTTTCCATCTCGGTTTCATATTTGTCCAGTAATTCCATGGACACACTTTTAAACATTTTCTCTAGAAATTCCGTACAATCGGACAACGAACTGACGAAAGCTTGTTCCAATTCTAACATGTAAAATTCGGATAGATGAAATGGAGTGCGGGAATTTTCGGCTCTGTAAAATGTTGGTTTTTAATGTGTGTGTGCTACAAACAGCTAGAAATTTAGAGGCAAACCCACTAGCTGTAATCATAGGTAAGTGTGCGGAAATTACGGAAATCAGAACTAATTTCAGAACTCAGAAATCATTTAGAAAATGATGAAAATCGGAAATAAAAAAGAATTTGGAAATAAATTCAGAAATCACGGAAATAATTTTTCGAAATCTACGTAGATTTCATAAATTCCAGAAATTGCTGACATCTATTCAGAAATCAATTCGAAAATAATTTTGGAAAACCAAACAATGGATGTAATCTCAGAAATCGGAAATAAATTCAAAAATAAGGAAAATCACTTCGAAAATTACGGAAATCTCAGAAATCACTGACATATTTTCAGAAACTCTTCGAAAATCACAGTAATTATCTCAGAAATCACGGAAATCATTTCGAAAATTACGGAAAAATCTCAAAAATCCCAGATATCACTGACATGTTATGTTTTCAGAAATTAATTCGAAAATGGTTTTGAAAAACAAAAATCGAAAATAGTTGAGAAATGAGAAATTAATTTAGAAATCTCGGAAATATTTTAGAAATGACTGAGAAAAAATATGTAAATCTCAGAAATCCTAGAAATCACTGACAATTTTTTAGAAATCTCTTCGAAAATCACGGAAATGATATCAGAAATTACGGAAATCACAGAAATCACTTCGAAACTATTTTGGAAATAAAAAATCGGAAATATTTATAAAATAAAAATAAATCAGAATTATATAACGGAAGAAATGACGGAAATCTCAAAAATCTAAGAAATCACTGATAGTTTTTTAGAAATCTTTTCGAAAATCACGTAAATAATTTCAGAAATTACGGAAATCGTTTTAGAAATCACTTCGAAAATTACGGAAATTTCAGAAATTTTTGAAATAATGAAAAGGTTTTCAGAAATCACTTAGAAAATGATTTTGGATACTAAAAAATCACGAAATAATTTCGGAAATCACGAAAATTATTTCAGAAATCATAATACATTTTTTCTAGTGACCTCAATTTCTCCGCGCTCTTTCTTACCTAAACGCCGGTCCCATCGTGTAAACATTGCCCAAACCATGACACATAGCCTCCAAATGTAGTTGACCAGAAACTGTCAGAAATGCCTTTCGATCGAAATAGGCTTCCTCTAAATTCTTTACATTTTGTTTGGCCATTTCTTTTAGCATCGTTTCGCTGTCTGGTTTTATTGTGAAAATCTGAAAGGACACAAGTTAAAGGAGAAACATGAAAGATTAAGAGATTTCCAGGAGGGGGAGGGGGTAATCGCCTTCAGAAGTGGAAGTCGGATGGAAGTCGTAAAAGTAATATCGAATCGAGTATGGAAGATTTGGAAGAAGTTATTGGAAATCGTTTGGAAGTCAGGGAAATCTTGCCAATCTTAAAAGTTTTGGCAGTATTAGGAGTCTTGGATATCTTATGAGTCTTGGAATTCTTAAAAATCTTATGAAAGTATTAGAAATATTTTAAATCTTGGCAGTATATGCGAGTACTCACATGTGGAAGTCCTGGGATAATATCGATGGAAGTCATGTGGAATCATATGGAAGTCCTGGAAGTCAGATGGAAGTCAGATGGAAGTCATGGAAGTCACGTGGAAATCACATGGAAGTCATATGGAAGTCATATGAGTCATGGAAGTCAGTGGGACAAATATTTTTCAAGTGATAACCTCCTCGAGTATATGAAATCTTGGCAGTATTGGAAATCTTATGGAAGTGTTAGAAGTCTTGGAAATCTTAGCAGTAATATAAATCTTAGAAATCTTTTGAAAGTATTGGGAGTCTTTGGAAATCTATTGGAAACATTGGAAATGAAAGTCATGAGAAAGTTTTATAAGTAATATCGAGGTCGGTTGGAAGTTTTGAAAATGTTATGGAAGTATTGGAAGTTTTGAAAATCTTTGGTCTTGGAAATCTTATGTAATTAATATTCTTTTGGATTTTTGTTCGAGTTTTGGAAGTATTGGAAGTATTCTATGAACATAATTTGGTAGTATAAAGTATTATGACTGAGTGAGGAACTGACTCAGTGTGAAAACAGGGAATTTTATCGACCGAAATTTATATTGAAAACTTGAATAATCGGACATGCGGTCGTTGCGCTAAGCACATGAGGTATGAACGTGGGCCGTGGTCTACAAGTAGTATACTTAGTGCATATTTATTGAAATAATAAACCCCTTCGTCCAACGACCGCATGTCCGATTATTCAAATGACTCAGTGTGGCAATATTGGAGTCTTAGGCCAATTTCCTCTGGAATTCAATTAAAATCGTGGTAGTAGTGAAAGTCTTAGTCTTTTGGAAGTCTTGACAGTAGTATTTGGAAGCTTTACGGACAACGTTTGGCAGTATCGAAAGTATTGGAAGCCATAGCCATTTTTTGGAAGTATTGGAAGTTGTTTGAGTCTTGGGCCATCTCGTGGAAGTTTTGAAAGTCATATAAATCTTTTGGAAGACTTATTTGAAGTTTAAAGAAATCGTTTAGCAGTACTGCAAGTCTTGAAAGTCTTATGGAATCGTTGGAATCTTATGAAAGTGTTTCTAAAATAGATATGGGACAAAATTTCATGAGTTGGCTACCCCTTCAAATCTTTTTTACCTCTCCGCCTCCTTCACAATCGTTTGATGTCAAAATTGGCGTTGAAATCTGAATAAAACCCTCCTTGTCCAAATAATTGTGAAACAATAGGCTGGCATGATGCCTGAGTCGCAGTAGCGATTGAAACGACTTGACCCGCGATCGTAAATGTAAATGATTTCGAACATATTCGGGTGGATGTTCTTGTTTTGCCAAGAACGGGTAGTCGCCATTGGTCAAATTACATTTGCCCAGCAGCTGTACATTGTTGGCCAGTAGTTCCAGTTCTCCTTTAGGCGTTTTTGCCAGGGTGCCGCAGACCTGAACAGCCGAACCATAACCTGGATTAGACTCTAGTTTATTCTCGGCCTTATTAATGTTAATTTGCAAATCTCTCACACTTGTGCCATCGTTCAGATCAAGAAACAGAATCCCTTTCATATTTCTCTGACGTTGAATCCATCCCTAAAATATGCTAAGCTACATCTTATAGATACAAAAATAATTCCAAATAATTACATTTAAAATTAACTCCTGACCGATTTGTCCATCTTTGTTTATGTCGCCAATAGTCGTCCTTGTTGCCTCCCCTACTTTTTGGCTGCCGGCAGCAGTTGATTTGCATCGAACAGATGAACTGCTAATTTTCTTTACTAAATTATAAATTCTTAAAGTTGATTTATTTATTTCTTTGTATAAAATAGACATTTTTCTTATAATTTTTATTTGTTTGTGAAGCACTGCGAAACGAAGAACAGAATCAAAACAAACAATGTTTAGGTTATGTTTTTCCTATCAGGGGAAAAAATGTACTAGATTTTCAGGAGTACAAGATATCATCGAAATCGTTAGGAATATTTAATTATATATATTTTTTGCCACAATCTCAGAATAATTAATTAATGAATTAATCTATTTTTTTATGAATATACGACAATTATTGTATATCATAATACAAAATTACATAGTACGCGTCATAGCCCAGACAAATTAATTTGCGCGGTAAACGCAGTTAAAATTTAAAAATTTAAATTTAGAGTTACTCACCTTACGTTAAAATATTTTGTTGTATTCTTTTTAATAATCCGCTATATTTGTTATCACTATAACAAAATATATATTTAAATAATTAATGTTTCATTTAGTAATTTAATTTAATTTGTAATTTATATATTGTCACAAAAAACCATTTAAAGCAGAAATGCGGTAAGCGCCATGCGCGGTATGATTATCGAAAAACATCGAACAGTATTTTCGCGCTCATATGTTGTAAACTTATGGCGTCGGCCATTTTCTTTCTCTTTATTTTTCGTTTGTATTGCTTTTGGCTTGCGGTTGCAGGAGTATTCTGCTCGCATAGTAGTACAAAATCGAAAATTTATGTGAACAAATAATTTTAAATCAAAAAGTAAATTGCTCTTATCGATTAGGAAGTATCATAGTGTAATTTTCACAGCGCAGAAAAATATCAGGCAAGTAAGCATTAATTTAATTTAATTTAAACACATTTAAAATGTTACTTAAAAAATATGGGATCAGATGCGAGTATATAAAATGCCCTATAATAATTTAAAAATGAAATTGGGATTGGACAAAAACTTTTGGTTTGTGGTTATAGTGGCCAGTCTCGCAAACAAACTAGCAAGACTGCAATTATAGCAGAAAACTGCCTTTTTGACACCAGAAGAAAAACCCCGAATGATAAAACAGGCAGACCCGTCAGATCCATCTAGTCGAATTTAGAAAACCCAGAGGTTCCTTAATCTCCGTAACAGCTATCTGAGCCAAGTCACAGTAAGTATGCGTCAATTTCCCAGAAACAATATATGTCTCAATCTACTGAAAGAAGGGCACTCGCAAATAAAATGCTCGACCGTCTGCGCGGTTCGTTCACATCGCACAACAACTGCTAAAACTCACATTTTGTGGGATCCCCAACCTAGCCGCATGGACCGTAATAGCCAAGAACATATACACATAACATGGTAATAGCCCAGTGCGGCTATAGAAAAAAGACTTCCAAAGACTTAGGACTTCCAAGACTGAAAACGAACTCTCAACAGTTCCTCAAGCGAGGGTAACCATACCTGAAAAAAATTCGTCCCACAGACTTCCATTTTAAAAAGACTTCCATGACTTCCAAAAGACTTCCAAAGACTTCCAAAAGACTTCTTAAACTTCCAAGACATTCAAAAGACTGCCAATAGACTTCCAAAGACTTCCAAAAGACTTCTAGGACTTCCAAGACTTCCAAAGACTTTCAAAAGACTTCCAAGACATCCAAAGACTTAGAAGGACTTCCAAGATTGGAAAATGAACTCTCAACAGTTCCTCAATCGAGGGTGTAACCATACCTGAAAAAATTCGTCCCACAGACTTCCATTTTAAAAAGACTTCCAAGATTTCCAAAGACTTTCAAGATTTCCAAGACTTTCAAAAGACTTCTAAGAATTCCAAAGACTTCCAAAAGCGCACCGCGACACTAGCGCACCGCGACACTAGCGCGCCGTGACACTAGCGCGCGGTGACATAACTTGCAAACGAACAATTATGCAAAGAAAAAGATAAATTAATCCTTTTAAGAATTATAAAAGCTAAGTTTTGGCATCCAAGGAAGTTAATTATATTAAACATATTTCGAGTTATAGCGTGGCGCGCTACTGTCGCGGCGCGCTAATGTTACGGTGCCTTCCAAAAGACTTCCAGAGGGGTCCCAAGACTTCCAAAGACTTAGAAGGATTTCCAAGACTGGAAAATGAACTCTCAACAGTTCCTCAAGCGAGGGGGTAACCATTCCTGAAAAAACTCGTCCCACAGACTTCCATTTTAAAAAGACTTCCAAGACTTCCAAAGACTTTCAAGACTTTCAAAAGACTTCTAAGACTTCTAAGACTTCTAAGACTTCCAAGACTTCTAAGAATTCCAAAGACTTCCAAGACTTCTAAGACTTCCAAAAGACTTCCAAACTTTCAAAGAGGTGTCCCAAGACTTCCAAAGAGGTGCCCCAAGACTTCCATAGATGATTGCCCCCTCGTCCTCAAGGGTATCCTTGGAAGACTCCCTCCGTTTTGAGAAAACTGTGAATTGTGTGAGCCATAGATAATACTTTGCAGTCTGGCAGAGCCTCTAGTGCACTCTATAGATTGTACAAAGACCACCAAACCAGGCGCGTTTTTGGTAGAGCCTAACGGCTTTCTTGTAAACTCTAAGGCAGTCCCTATAAGGCTGCCAGGAATTATTGCGGTAGGAATTATTGAAGGCAACTCGGCACTTCTTCCTAAGAGCGGTCAGATTGTCACTCCACCACTTAGGTTATGATTTTTTACTGCAATTAAAGGGACACGACTCATATTAAAAGATCTGACCAAAGATCTCTCAAATTTGTCGGTTTAGAGGATCTAATTCGATTTGGAGACTGAACTTCCGAATAAGGAACTGGGCCAAGTTATACTCTAAAGAGCTATTGAATTTAACTTTTCATATATTTTTTCATTTCCATTTTTTTCTGTTGAGACTTTGAACCCATCCCCCGTTTGATGGTGTCTGAGGGGACAGCTCTTTCAAGTGATGAAGGGTTAGAGAGAAGCTGGGGTCAAAAGAGCTTAAGTGTACTTACATCCTAGGTAATTCTGCGTTATCTAATAACATTTTTAAGGAGGCAGCAAATACTGCAACAGGCTAAATTTGTTGATTCAAGATGACGGATGAATAAAATTTAAAACAAAACGTTTTCTGATTGAATCATGGATATAGAAAACTATGGATTGATGGAATGATCTGAATTATTTATTGACCATCTGAGGCTCTCAGGGTTAATAAATCAAAAAAAAATCTATATCTTTTGCCGACCACAAATTTTTCCGCTAGGGTAAATGTGAGGGGTTAACCACTATGAAAAATTGTATCCCACTGATTTCCAAATTTCAATAATTTCCATTTTTGAAATGATTTCCAAATTATTCCCACAAGTCACATTTACCCGAGTAAATGGGTAAATGTGATTTAATCAAAATGTTAATTATCCAATTATTTCATTTAATGCCAAATATACAAAATGTTCTTATCACAAAAATTACATAAACATATTGTCATCAAAGTCTGGCGGACGGAAATGATCGTTGCGTGGTCGTCCGAAATTCGGATTTACCGGATTCAATGGATCGAATCTGGGTCCATGAGGTCGACGATTCCGTGGATCATTCGGATTAAATAACATGCCACTGCCGCCACCTCCATATGCGCCAAATGGATCCAAATCGCTGCGGCCAAGGTCTCGCAATGGATTTGTGTTACCAGTTCTTTACACGAAAAAAAGAAATGTTTCTTTGATTTTAGAAGTAAAAACCCATTTTCGATTCTTACCCGTGTGGTGGACATAGAATATTACTAAAGTCGCTTAAAAAACGTGGATTTGCAGTAGATGCTGGAGAAGAACCGGCATCTGGTGTAGTTTGTGTTTCAATTGTTTTCTTGTCATCAGTAAAGACCTGACGGAAAAATGTGCTATTTTCGAATTTACAAAAAAAGTCACGTATTTATTACCGGTTCCAGTAATTCTTTTGTTAATCGATTTGTAAATGTGGCTAAATCTGGCATAATTTGCGTACAATTGCCAGTCAACTGTTTAACCGTGTTTTGCAGATGAAAAGCCGCATTGGACACGTCTTGCGTTTTTACATTCTGGAAATTAAATGGAAAGAAATTTGTGTTTCAGCAATTTGGTTAAATAAACTAGAAGCGGATACAAACCAGCAGATTAACTATTATTGTTTGCTCCGTTACGGTTCCAAGAAGAATGTAAATCTCATTATTGAAAATGTATCTTAGGGCATATTTGTCATTGTCGTTCCAACCTGTTGGCAAAATTTCATCGCCACATTCATTCGGGGTTACAGATCGCTAAAAGAAAAGAAATTTATTAGTTTCGGAATGAATTGATTTTTGTAATAAAGAAAGTTAAACCAATCTGGCTATATATGCTTCTCTGACTTGCAGATCCAAGCAGATTGTACAATATTTTTAAGCGATTTGTTAAACCAAAGCGTTCTAGATTTATACTAGTAAAGCTAAAACTGAAAATTTCAATGATTTCCAAAATGATTTAAATTTTTTTGAAATTATTTCCATAAGGTTGTCCCATGATTTCCAATAGTGGGTAACCCCTCGCATAAAAGTCATATGGAAGTCAGTGGGACAAATATTTTTCAAGTAATCACCCCCTCGGGTTAACCCCACGATTTATTCCAAATAATGTTAATGAAGCTCCTCAGTTATTCGATTTTTTTTAATGATTTCATTCAAATACGAGATTTTGCAGTTTAACGTCCAATTTCAATTTTGTTTCTTGCGACTTTTGTTAAAATAATATAATATGTTCATAATAAACGCATGATTTTGATCAGTCATTGCTAAACCTAAATTAAAGTGTATAATAAAATTTATCAGTTTTTTGTTGTTGTTCAAATTGAACCTGCAATTATATGTGTTAGGCCGGAGTGACATATTTATTTTGTTAAAAGTTTTTTGCAAAAAGCTTACTACAGGGCGACAGGTAGTCTGCAGTCCCATAGGCAAACAGTATCACAGCGGCAGTGAGTTTCACAGGCAGTCAGTAACACATCCAGTCTCACAGCGAGGGGTTAATCACTTGAAAAATATTTTTTCCACTGACTTCCATATTGAAATGACTGCCATGACTTCCATATGACTTCCACTTAACTTCCATTTGACTTCCATATCACTTCCATGACTTCCATCTAACTTTCATATGACTTCCATCTGATTTCCATATGACTTCCATCTGATTTCCATATGACTTCCATGACTTATATATGATTTCGATGACTTCCATTTGACTTCCATGACTTCCACAATATGAATTCCATCTGACTTCCATCTGATTTCCATATGACTTCCACATGACTTCCATCTGACTTCCATATCACTTCCATGACTTCCATCTGACTTCCATATGACTTCCATCTGATTTCCATATGACTTCCATCTGATTTCCATATGACTTCCATGACTTCTATATGATTTCGATGACTTCCATGAGTTCCACAATATGAATTCCATCTGACTTCCATCTGATTTCTATATGACTTCCACATGACTTCCATCGAGGTTGTCCCATGACTTCCATATGTGAGTACCCCCTCGTCTCACAGTCAGTGCCACAGTGAGTCCCACAATCTGTCTGTCTCATAGTCAGCCCCACAGCCACAGTTAGTCTCACGCAGTCCGTCGGATTTGAAAATTCGATCTGACTTATTATAATTTGTACAATGTACACCTATATTACTAAAGATTCATATTTATAGATAAATGCGTCTATATTTATCGCGTAAACGCATTTTTTGTGTGAGATAACAAATTTATATTGTATACACGCCGGTTGCTGATAACAAAAAGTATTTGAACTCGTTCAAGGTGATATTCGCAACAACTGCGATAAGATTTCAATATACATACCTATATTGATTATTATGGGACATTTTTGCAATGTCAGTAAAAAGTAATTAAATTTTTAATCATTTTGACACATTAAAAATTCGTGGAGCTTCTTGAAAAGAAGAATGTCAGCCCTTTCTTCAATATTTTACTTCCAGTTAAGTTTAGCGTCAAGTATAACACCAAAATACTTAGCTCTGGAGGATAAAACCAGTGTTATTCGGTGGAAGGAGTCGCGCCTTATCTGTAAGTATAAGATTTTTCTTTAATACTTGTGTTTTTTTAAATACTGAAAATATGCATTGTTATCTCGATTGTTATATTTATATAAGTATTTCTCCAAAACAATAAAAAAAAAATCAGTCAATAAAAATATTAGGGAACATATAATATAAAATTCTAAAATTAACTACCTAAACAACAACAAAAAACTCCCCCCAAAAATATTATATACTAATAAGTAATTAACAAAAACACTTAATTAAATGAAGAAGAAAAATATGAAAATCTCACGAAAAAACATAAAACTGTCAAAAAAACAACAAGAGATCCCATTTATTTGTGTAACAAATCATTCAAAACAACGAGAAAAAAAAACAAAAACCAAAAAAAATTCAATGTCGCACCCATCAGCTTCAGCTCATCTTCTTGTATGATGTGCAGTAGAGGACAAGGGCGTTGTGTATGTTTTTTTTCTACATTTTGGTGTATATAGATTTGTTTTTGTAGCATACGGTTCGGCTATACATATATTTTTACTACTATAAGGAAATCCATGGCCGGGGCTTTTGGAGGTCAATGCCCTTATTTTCTCATCACACTTTAATATTAAGTACATTACTCTACTAAATTTGTTAACAGTATGTAAAATACTTGCGCGTATTATTGCATATGGTTTGGTTGTTTTTTTTTTCTGTCGTTTTATAAAATGCGCGAGAAAATTACACAAATACCCTTACTACATTTATATGCCTATAAGTGTGTTACAATTTTTCGGGGACAACATTTTTGTGGAGATTTCTTTAGGATAGAGAGAAAATTCTCATAAAATTTCCAATTATTAAAGTTAATAAACCCAAATTATCATTTATATGCGAAATGACGGAAATAAGAAATTTTTTATTCAAATCTTACGAATAAAATATTGATAAAGCGTATGCGCGCCAAATTTATCAAACTGTTTTTATTTTAAAGAACATACTACATTATGCCGATGTGTTGGTTAGACAGCTGTGCCACCAACACATTATTAGAATTTTCTTAAAAATAAATTTTGGCAGTTTATTTATAGAATAGTATAAACATTTCTCTACACACACACTTGTCGTAAAAAACAAAACAATAAATATTTTTGCCGGTAGTGGTGTTGAACAACGTTTATATATTATGAGAAAGTGTGCGTGCACTGCAAAATAAAACATGTTTTATAAAGAAGAAAACACTTTATTGAGAACGGCGCATGCGTGCTTTATAAATAACATTTGTTTATTTATAAACGATATTTGAATTATAATAATATAGGAGGGACTTTATTAATCTGTGGACTTAGGCAAAGACGGAAATGTCTATTTTTAATAATATTTATTGGAGTAATCTGAAATGGTAAAAAACCAAAGACAATTTTTACTTATAGACATATCGCTATGTCGGTTGCTATATAAAATTAAATTTGATGCAGTGGAGACATGGAAAAATGTATCAAAAATAATTATATGTTCAAAATATTTCAATTATAAATTAGATATTTAGTAAAATAATTGAAATATATATGACGACTTTAGCACCATTCTGCTAAAATTAAAATAAACACTTATAATTTACTCCCAAAGCTTTGGCAGAAATATAAGCATAATATAGATTAATCTAAAAATCTCAAAAGTGTGGTGTTGTACAGAGATTGCTTACAAGAGTTAGTCTGAACACTGTTGATAGACAACAGAAACTGACTTGAACATCGCTTCACAATATATAAAGTTTATAATAAATGATATAAATATATAATTTAATAATTATTACCCGGCAGTTATGAAATTATCATGTGTACAAATACAATATGCATTTTAATTACTTACAAAAAATCCAAGTATACAAAGTTCAATGTTTAATTTAGCTTCCCAAAGATGTCGCTACTAAAATTTTGCTTTCATTGTGTCATAAAAAGACAATGATATTAGACAAATTAAACATAAAATAATTTGAGATATGAAAAACTTTTATTTATATTGACTTCTATTCAAAATAATAAATTATCCCTTCCAAATATCTAGATCTTAGCATTTCCTTGTGTACTATATTTTCTTCCCTAATTTTTTGAATGGGATTTACTTACTCGTTCCTGTAAATAACATTTTTTGATATTCAATAGCAGACAATGGGAACACCAAAAAACCATCCCCATTAAATATCAAGATCGTATCTCATCTCAAACTTTTTATTTCTTTGTCTACTACATTTTCTTCCCATTTATCCCGTTTTTTATGTATGTTCCTGTGAAAGAAAATATAATGATATTTAATAGCAGACAATGGGAACACTAAAAAACCTTCCAACAAATTTTCAAGATTGTATCTCATTTAGAACGTTCCTGAGAATGAAAATTAGCAATCAATGGGAACATTAAAAAATCATCCCTACAAAATTTGAAGATTGTATCTCATCTAGAACTTTCAAAATAGAACAGACAAAATATTTTTTTTTTGCATTTTTCGGTTTAGAATTCAAAGAGAAGTGTAAAGAAATATATTTTTAATTTTTTCTATTTTTCAAAATGTTATAATGATTACAAGACTTTTATTTATTCTATAGGTACTAACCGTATATAAATAACAGTAATATGTTTAATATAATATGATAAATTATTTACTCCTGGAGTTATGAATTATGATATACTAAAAAAGTGTACAACAAATATATTAATGTACCTACAAAAAATTTAAGTATAATATAAATAAATATGATTACGAAAGTAAGATACATTTTAGACATTTTTTACTTTGCCTTATTACCACGCACATATTCTTAGATATTTTGTTTTATATGAGCAAGCAACAGTATATTCATATTGTGTACGTGTGCAGCTGAGTAGCATTCTATAAATATCATTCAAACAATACAGAATGAGAGAGTAGTGTGCAATTTGTGAATAATATGAAAATGTTATCACGAGAGTGTGCGTCAGGTTGAACGACCGACCTAGCGCTTTTCTTGTTGTTGCTTGTCTAATATATAATTTTATTTTGTTATTTTCATATGATTTATAACAATGCCCACTAAATTAATGCCCAAAAAGTGAATTCTCGGAAATACACTCGCATTTTGACGTCATATGAGCAGCGTTCCGTTGAACTTTCAGAAAAAGGTTACCGCAATATTGTTCAGAATTGTTATTTCATCGTTATTTTATAAATGTAAAAAAAACGATTAAATTTGTTATCAAATTTAAAAACACTTGTGTTGACACAACAGCAAAAAAAATTATTTCTATTTTTATACGCACTTATACGCGCATGTACACACGCAATGTGTGAATGTATTCTAATGCGAAATATTATATTTTATGACACATTGTCACAAAATTGTGATATTTTACGCACATCTATATGCATACATTCTATAATATATGAATTAAATGACAATAGAGATAGTGGCAGAGCATATTATAATATTTTATTAAATTAAATTATTGCTTGCAAGGTATTATATGCGCAAATTTGCTGCTGGCACTCTGGCGAATTCAATGACCGATAAAATATTTTCGGGGTTTTAACCTTAACGAAAGTCACAGTCAAGGTCGATGTCGAATATTCGTTTATTTTATAGCATTATAGCACAGCAAAATAACCGTTTTATTTTTTTGTTGCTATTTTTAATAATATTTATATTGCTACAATAACGATATTTCTTTATTGATGCGATGACTAAAAAAAATAGTATAATTTAAATATTATATTTATTTTAGTTGGTTGATTAAAGGGAACTATATACTTGAATTAATAATTTTCTTTAATATAAAGTTAAATGAATTGCTTTGTTTCTATAAAATAAATAATTTTATAAGTTTTACGATCGTTTTGATGATCAAATATGATTTTAAGACAGGCTCTCGACCAATTTGTAAATAATTTTATATTTTATAGCAGTTGCGGTATTATTTTATTTTATTTATTTAAGAATCACATTCTTATAGACAATCTTTCTTTAATATAATATGTTGCTATACCCCTTTCCGGACGGCGACATTTTTGCTAAATTATGTTCATATTTCATAAAAAAGAAAAATATTAACCTATTGCTGATCTCTATGGCGTAACTCTTGTTTGGGTTCCACAGCAATCTTGCTTGGAAAGTTCTTCCTTCCTTGAACTTAGTAGTTAGTTTAGACATCTCTCAATTGGGATATTGTGGTCCATGCAACTAGGTTATGGATACTATCGCAATTAGATTGATTAGATATTTGCTTTCGTTTATATAGATTTTTTCTCAATAAAAAATATATTTAGTTTTATTAAATAACTGAAAATTGATGAATTTTAATTTGAATAACAAACTATTTATATTTATTTATTTTTTTATTTTCGCCCAAACTGTCAAATTTACGCCGCAGTATCAAAATACTAATATTCTAAAACGTTTAGCAATTCCCTCCTTTCTAATCTCGATTAAAATTTAGAAATCCTTATATTAGAGACCGAATATGATTTCTGTAAGATAAGTAATTTGTCATCTGACTATATGTACTATTATTGGCTATTTATATTTTTTATTTTTACTGAAAACTGTTAAATTTACAGTATAATGTCCTTTTTTTAAATTAAAAGTAAGCCAAAAAAGAGCCGAGCGATCCAATTGCATCTAACGTGCCCAGAGCAGAGCAGCTTCTATAATATCTCAAACATAAGATTCCTGCGGTAAGGGTGAAAGTAGATGTCGATGGGAGTTATATGTTGGGCAGATCCAAATTATATGATCCACTGTATCGTAGAGATCGCAATGTTCAAAACAGGGAGAATGAACAATATTAATTCGGTAAAGATGAGCCCTATAGTACATGTATGATTAGAAATGATTCTATTTATATAGTTGTTATAATAGAACGGTAGAATTGTGGGTATTGATAGAACCATGATTTTCTTGATACTTTGGGCAATATAGAGTAACAGAACCTACCCAGTTCAGTGCTTGACCATTGAGCTTTCCACTCCCATAAACCAGAGCTTTTAATTAAAGGCAGAAAGTTTTTCCACTCCGGTAGAAAAGAAAGAATGCGGAATCGCCACTCGTACTCAGTTGTTTCGCCAGTTCATCTGCCTTGTCGTTAAAAAGTGGCTTCTTCTTGTACACTTTTTCAGGATATACCCAACATGACCTCTAAACAAGCATTTAGAGTCGAAGAGCATTCCCAAATATTCAAAGCAGAAGGATTTGGTCACATTCTGTCCATTTATATTTATATATTAAATTGACCTTATATTTTCTGGTGAAAAAACCAGCTCCGATTTATGGGATGAGATCTCCAAGCCTAAACGGTCGTACCAGATATGTACACAACAACACCGTCCGCATCTTGAAGCACAACATCTTTGTGAGTATTTATGTCGTCATCGTACGCACTTTTAATATCGAGAAAAACAGCTGGACAAATGGCTTTTTTAACATACGTTGATTGTAAATCCGTACTTAAGATGGCAATGCAGTCCTTGGTACCAAAATCTCTTCTAAAAACTGTAAAACTGTGATGGTGACAGAATTCTGTTGTGTTCTGCCGACCATTCCATGCAAATATTTATCATTTTTTCCAACAACTTCCTTACACAGGAAAGAAGACAAATCGGGCGATGAGAATTTGCATCCGAAGCATCTTTTCCCGGTTTAAGGATGACAACTATTTGATACAAAGAAAGTATTAAGCAAAACAAAATTAGCAGCCCATGTCGGATGTTGTCGAGACCAGGGGACGAATTACTTGTGGCATTTAGAGCACATTCCAATTCTCTAACGGAAAATTCTTTCCCCAGAAAATCGAACTTCACATTATGATCCCTATATTGTGAAAAAGCAGGTGGAGGAGTTTGTTACGAATGGGGGAGCCATGCGATTGATAAAGTCCGCCAACACTTTTCATATCGATTTTTTTTTTCTTATCTCTAGCAATCGCATTCTTTTTGAACATTTTCAGTATAATTTTGAACTTAATACTTAAATTATAGTTTCTGCAGAAGAACTCCTCATGTTGGGGACCAAATATTTTTTTTTTTCAATTTCTATAAGAAAAGTTGTCATCTAACTATATATGTACTATTTATTCAAAACAACAACCACTTTAAACTTTTCCACAAAAATTATGGTAGGTCGTGTGCCGAGAGGCGCTATTATATTATACGTCATATATTTATGCATTTGGCATGCAATTTTGAATTTTGCTATTTATAATATATTTATGGGGGACTCTGCTGTTACTGCACCTGATGAACCAGAGCATAAATACAAACAATACATATGCAAAGTGCATAATATTACAAGTACTGTACTATGCAATTTCTAATAAACTTTAAAGTTGTATATACATAGATGTTTTGCATAATATCGTTTGTATATATAGAACACCAGGAAGGACAATAACTTCGAATATATAACAGCATAACATTTCTAGAAAATAAAATGACGTTGTATTCGTTCTTCTTTAAATTCCCATTTTTTTACCATTACCTAATAATGGTAAAAAAATGGGAATTTCTTTTGTTCGATTTTTTTTTATAAAGTCAACTAAAACAAAGCCTTTGCGGCTTTACGCGAGATTCTGTTTATTTCAAAGTGCAATGACTTTTGTTGACTAAATTATTATATATTGATTTTACAATATACATATACTGTAAAGGAGTTTCCAATATCTAGGAAGCTATATTTCAATATAGACGACGGAGCCGAAGCAGATGTAAAGAGCCGAATACAAAAAGCGCGGCAAGCTTTCGGAATGTTAAACAACATTTTGCGGTCCCTACAGATCTAAAAAAACTTGAAAATTATAATATTTAAGACAAATTGTCTCTCCGTTTTGTTATATAGTGGCGAAACTTGGAAAATGACCAACTATAATATACACCTCCAAGTTTTCGTTAACAATAATGTCTGAGACGAATTCTAAAAATATTCTATCCATAGCTATAATATCAAACGAGTATCTGTGGAGTGAGGCTGGTGATGAAAAAATCGGTCTGAGAGCCCCCAGTATAACTGGGATGCTGCTTTTACAATATTTTAACATTTGAATTTATCTATATCCGATCAATGCTCATATTAAAAAGCCATTTATAGCCCAAAAAAATCGTTCGGAAGCCTCCCCTCCCCTTTCACCTATAGACCCCAAATGCAATCCTAGAGTATGGGACCACTAAAATCTCACCCCCACCACATTTTTTTTTCAAATTCGTTTACTGTTAAAAAATTGTCTCTATATGCTCATATTTTTCGACCATTTTTATCAAAAAAATCGAGCTATAGATCCCAAATGCAGTCCCAGAGTATGGAAGCACTAAAAACTCACCCCCACCAAATTTCGGCCAAATCCGTCCACTGTGTAAAACTTTCTTGTGTCTAAAAATTTGCTGACGGACGGACGGACACTTTTTTTAAGTTTTTCTGACTCAGGGCATCATAAAACGAAAAAAATTGGTCTCGGCAATTTGACCATTTTAACCTAAATTAAGGCTTGTACTATTTACGTACATTATCCATATATCGTATGGATTTTTTTATTGATAAGGCGTAGAAAGTGGAACTGGATTGGACATACTCTGTTAAAAACTAAGTGGTGACATAGCGAGAGTGGCGCTAGAGTGAAACTCACTAGGTAAACGCAGATCTGGCCGACCCAAAGCTTCGTGGCGTCTAACATCGTTGCAGGAAGCCAAAACAGAGGGGAAAGAATGGCTTAACCTCAAAGATTTGGCAAGAAATAGAGTGCGATGGCGGATATTTGTGAATGCCCCACGTCTATAGGCGTAAAGGTCAAGATGATCTAACATAATATGGTTATTGAATATTTTCAGTTAAAATACCGATCTATATGGACTATATTTAAACATATTATGGGCTGCGTCAAGAAGAGTATTGAAGAAAATGAATTTCAAGAGATCGCATAGAATGAATATAAGCTTTATATTTGTTTTAGTTTTCTATAAAGGATGTGTTAAATTAAATGTATATGTTTTACATGCTTAAACCGAATCTCATAAGTCAATTCTTCACAACAAACTGAAGAGGATAATAAACTACACCTGTTAAAGTTAATTTACACGCAGTAAATTTCTATTGTATGTTGCACTGAACAAATCTTATAACAATAAATAGTCTCTCACAACCAAAAAATATTACCCAGGAAGTAAATAAAATGCGGATATTTAAAATTTAAAAAATAAGAAAAATTTGCACAATCAGCGGCATCACAATAATTTATAAAGAACGACGAGAGTGCCGGGATAAGAAGAGGCCAACTCGCATTCAGGCAGAATACATAGTTTTTGTGTTTATTTGTTACCATAATATTCCATTAACCAACCAACAAAAATAAAATCCTATGGAATATCCTTCTATATAGATATAGGTTCTATATACATATAGGTATATACGTTTATATAAAAGCAATTTTATTTGGATCGATAACAAAATTGAGGGTTAGTGACCTCGCCTCAGGGTCGCCTTCGGTCGTTCAACTTTGCACACATACAAAAAAAAATAGCGTTCATTATTTTAAGGGTTGCAAATCTATAAAAATACATTTTTTTCCTTTCAATGTGGATGCGTGTTTTTGTGTAGGTATGTGTATATTTACGTATGCCTCCCAAAAACAGATGTGTTCAATATTACATAAGATGCTAAATATATTTTTACAAAAGTATTTGTTTTATGCGGAAGTAAACATACAAATTTTATGTTGAATTTGTGCGTTCACACAAAATTGACAAATGAAGAGCAGAGAAATGCTCCATACATTTAACTTACGATAATATATGGCGATAACATTTAATTTCCCCAATACATTCCTATCAAATACAACTTTACTTTATTCGAACATATACATGTACAATCCCACCGCTAAAAAGTCCCCTTCAAAAATCCCCACTTATTTTGGTATTCTAAGCCGATGCCGTCATGTTCTTCTCTCTTCACTTTCCCCAACTAACCGTATAATGTTTTGGCATCTCAATGTGTTACTGTCTTCCGCATTTATTTAAATTCTCTATTTTTAATAAATGCGAGACAGCAAAAAAAAAAACTTTCTCTTGCCGCTCGGTTAAAAGTTTATTTTTAGCCAATTTCTTTACGAAATGAAAATGAAAACATTGCGCGATGAAGCTTTTGCAGCTCAACAGTGTCTATAAATAATATTTTTCTTATTTTTAGCTTTTCGAGTGAAATTTATCTTGAGTATTTTTACGATATTTATAGAAATATCGTTGAGTGATATTTAAAAGCAAAAATATAGAACACTGAGCGGCACTGCTGAAGGGGATTGTGTTGTTGTTTATTATAGTTGCGCAATCGCTGTTTGATGTTTCTATCATCGCATCCTTGAGAATACGCGATTATGACCTGGGACAACGTAAAGTACGTTCAACCATACGAAAAATAAACACGACAATTTTCTATATACCGTTATGCACATATTATAATGTACGGGTTGTTATTGCAAATTTTCCAAATCAGATTATATTCATGATATATCCACCCCTTTTTCGCATTGGTTTGTTGTTGTTATTTAAATAATTAGAACAATTTTATTTATAGATTTTTGCGGTGGTTGGTTTTGCTGTTCAATGAATATACAGGGTGGTGCTATTAACGAGATGTTTCTATTAAAGGGTGGATTTTATTACTCCTGATTAAGAAAGAAACTTCTATATTTTAGCAAATAAGTTACTTATTGTTTTTATTTTGTATGGGAGATTATATTTTTTCAGATATCTAAAAAACTATATAAACATTTTTTTAAATTTGATTTGGCAAGTTAAAACGAAAAAGGTTTGGTTATCACAAGGTGTACAGAGTATATAAGGTGTGCGCATCAAGTTATCGGTTCTGTGCGGTTTGTGCTACACACAAAATATATATTTGTGTGTGTCTTTATTATTGACGTAATCGGCGCAATTGGCATAGTAAAGTATTTACTGTGCCTATGACGTAGATTCAGGCAGAAAAGGCAATATAAAATAAAAAAGGGGCAATTTAAAATAAAAAAAGCAAAATAGTCACTTACATATAAAATAGGCAAAAATATAGGTACAATAAAAATAGCATTTTTGGAACCAGAATTTTATGAATCGAATATATCCACATAACAAAAACTTCATAAAACGCTTTAACTAAAATTAGGTTTTTACCCTAAATTCCGGTCTCTAATAATTACAATCTGAATAATTACATATTATGAATAATAAACTTTTATTTAGTTCTAAAAACTAAATTGATTAAATAAAGGATCCGTTTGGAAATATATATAATTTAGTTTATATATTTCAAACAAAAGAAGAATTGATATTATGAATGTACATAATGTTCGATATTTTTTTTGTCGAAGTGTAATGTTTCTATTTCTGAAATACCTATTAATTCGGACCCAATGGTTCTGATGTTATATTATATATTATAATGGTCACAATAATTATTGTATTTTAAATATAGGTTATATTATATAAAGTGCAACACTTTTTTTATCATTTATTGATAGAAATTCACATGCACTAAATTGCATTGTTGAATGTATGGTTTTTTGTTCTTTAATTTTAAATAAATAAATTGATTATTAACTATAATACTGTAATCATACAACAATATATAATAATATTATAAATAAGTTGTCGTTTGAATTGTATACTTTTAATAGAGTTTTTGTATTTATATAATAACTATATAAAATCATCATCGACAGCGCGACTGATCATTATAATTTATTATAAAATGTTTGTCCTAGTTAAGCATGTTAGACGATTTTTTTTAATTTAATTATCATTTTATTATTATTGTACATTATGTTGTTTATATAATATTATATATAGAAACACTAAAGAGTAATTATTTAAATTTAAATTATAATTTAAATAATTAATATTAAACATTTTTTTTACAGCAACCTTTTACTATTATAGCATAAGGATTTCTTACAGTTCATGAATCACAAACATAGCTCCATATAAACTTTTAACAAATTGGCACAGTAAAGGGATTTAGCACGTATGTAGTGCTAACCAATAGAAGTGTTCTCCAAAAAGTCTCTAACCCTGGAGTTTGCAGGGACCCTAATATCAGGGTTGCCAAACCCAATTTTTATAAAATATCATCTAATAGTAGCTGTTGACTCCTTGTACTATTAAATTAGTCATATTTGTACGAAAAAATGTTTAAAAAAAACTTTACCTCAAATATCGCTAAGATAACATTATCATAAGCTTAAACATTTCGTACAATATTACGGAGAAATTAGTTATTCGTATTTTAAGCTATATTTAAGCATTGTACTTACGGTTTACGAGTTATCTTTACTGAACTATAAAAATTGGGTTTGGCAACCCTGATATCAGGCCTGCAACCTCCAGGAGTGGGGACTTTTTGAAGAACACTTCTATTGGTTAGCACTATACAAACGTGCAAAATGGCTTTTTCTGTGCTAATTTGTTAGAAGTTTTGGACAAAATTCCTGAACTATTAAAAAAAAACAATAATTAAATCGTTCTTTACATCATTCCAAATGTTTTGGCAGTCTCTAATGTTTTTTTTTTGCTAAAAAGTTCAAATGAACAATATATTATATTAAAATATCTGAAAATTATTAATGTCCAACCATTAATAAATCTGTAGAATGTATAAAATTAATTACGCACCTAATAACTCAATTCAACAGAGGAGATCGATAAATTATTTAAATTAAATCATCGATTTTTTTAAACCCGTCCATATTATATTACTCGCATATATAAATCAAAACCCAAATCTGTTTTTGTATATTTTCCCTATTAATTGAACAAAATTAATTTATTTTTAAAATCTTTATAATAAATAATTTTATTTTTTATTTTTCCATAAAAAAGTATCGCCTTTTGTGTTACAATATTATTAATATGTGAAAATGCGAACGCACACCTTTCACTTTTATTTTGCTGACGTCTGCGTATATGTGATCGTATATTATTGGCCTAAAATGCCTGGCGAATATATAAATGCGATCATGATGTGTTATGTACAGTTAATATGAAAGTTATAATATAGTTGTAGTTATAAAAATTTCGATTTCAATGACAATAATTATTTATGCATATTGTGCTATTGTATATAAACTAAAAATTCGCGATCGAGAGTTCAATGGCCCGCTTTTTATTGCGAATATTTTATGTTACACGCAGCTATATATAGGTATAATATTGAAATTTCGTAACATGCTTGATAAAGATTTTTTAATGTAAATTAATGTTACGTCAAATTTAACAATATAATATTATAATATTTAAAATATATGCGGACACCAAACGTATGTACAGTGGCGAGCAAAAGTCATGCAAATCTTAAAAAATGTGAAAAATGTTTATTTTTATGAATAAAAATAATTCGTGTTATTTTTAACATGTTTATTATTTTAAAACAACCGTTATTATTTAAAAAAAAAGAAATAAGCCACTACTGCATAATTTTTAGGCGAGCAAAAGTCATGCGAATTTCTTTATTTGGAATATTTATGGCCCAAATAAAGTTATCGCTTTGGAGTAAAGGACACGATGATGATGATGACATATGTATAATGTATATGTATGTATAGTTTCCCATTATATATTTTAAAAACTATTTTCTTCATTTTCAAGAATAAACGTGAAATTTCTAGAAAAAATGAAAAAAAAATCCATTGGAATTGTTATATAATAATTAGAAAAACATGATAAATTTTTAAATTTAAAATATTTATGTCATCATATTATATTATGTACCATGCAGAGAGAGAGAGAGAGAGAAAAGAGAAAGGGTGGAAAATTCAATATTGTATAATAATTCTCAAAAATGATTGCTGGCGCACACACTCGTATAGAAAATAATATGTATACTTCATTATTTAAGTTATTCTGTAGAATATTATTCGAATAACCTCGAATAAAATATTGGGTACATTGCACTTTTGAACTCAAAACAAAATGCAGTTGCACATTTTCTATATTTATACGTATATGGGACAATGTATATATGCATTTGAGTCCCAACACCGCACCACCCATAAAACATCCAACCCGCTTTTTCATTTACTCGAATTGCTTAGTATGATGTTTCACGTAAAATTCACTAATATATTAATCATATATGCAGTTAAAATAGAATTGTTCTTAATAAACATATAGGGATTTTTCACTGTCACTCTATAGCACTTCTTGATGATGAACAAGAATTGACTTAGCCTTGTGTGGGAAAGTCTGCTTTTTTTTAAAAAGAGCGTTGAAGATATACATGGGTGGGTACAAAAATGTTGAATAATATACATAAAAAGTTGAGCCGAGATAGATGTTAATTAAGGCTATAATTTATAAAATTAAAACCAAATAAATTAACTGAAAAAAAGTAATTAACTGGATTTTAATTTTATAAATTAGTCTTATAATTAATATCTATCCCGGCTCGACTTTTTATGTATATTATTCAACATTTTTGTTTTTATTTAATTAAAACCATCAGACTGTCCCACAAATAAATTTCAAAAAACGGTAGCCAAGCTGAGCCAATTCTTGTTCATCATTAAGCAGCTATAGAGAGATGGTGAAAAAGCCAATTCATATAATAGCTTAATAGAAGAGATTAATACAAATAAAAAATGCTAAAGAATAGTCTTATAGATTGCAGCTAAAATATGACATTTGAACGCATTTTTTTTTAAGTTATGAAGAAGTTCTTTTTGATTTGGACGACAAGTGATTTTTATTATTATAAAAAAAAATTGACTTTCATTAAAATATACAATAGCCTAACATATTTTACCAGTAGCTTTTACCGAAACATTGTCCTATACTAACCGAATAGTTTGAATTTTTTTATGGGAAAATGCAAGGCGAGGTGAGGAAGACGCGGGAGAAAAATATCGACATTTTTTATGTTTTGTTAAATACCACTACAATTGCACAATGCACATTGAAATAAATGCATTGTTTTATTTTATTATATATTTATATATGTAAAAGGGATGGTTGTATATGTAAAAATTACCCACCTCGGCCACTCCACCACCGTTTTCTATCTATTTATATAATTAAAAAGAAAATTAAGTTGTTAAAATGATTAATTTTTCGATTATTATTATATTGACGTGTTACATATACAAAAAATCAAAGTTTAATTATTTTAAATAAGCGATTGAAAATGGCAGTGGAAAACTGTTGAAATGCATTTCGCTATATGACGTATCATATTTGTATAATTTCTTTTACTATATTCATTAAAAAATCCATATATTTATGGAGTTTGTATGAAAATAGTACCAGCTTTAATTAAGGTCAAAATGGTCAAATTGCCAGGACCATGTTTTTTCTCGTTTTATGATGCCCTGATTCCGAAAAAATAAAAAGTGTCCGTCTGCCAGCAAAATATTACATACAAGAAAATTCGAAATTTTCTTGTATATATTTGTGAAACTTAGTACAAGAGAGTTTTCGAGGTTGCTTATTACGATTTTGACATCAATGTAAAAAAAAATCAAAATGGCGGATAAAATATGGCGTCAGATAATTTTAAAATTTTGCATAAGTGAACAAAACTAAAGAAGCAATAAGCATCATAATATTTGATATATCAGGTGGAACCCCGCAGGGATCTTTAGTTTAAAAAAGTTACATTGCTGTAAATTCTTCATTAAAATGAGTTTAAGGGCGTGGGATTCGGGACCAATTTAATCTTCGGATTTTTTTCTATGTCGTATTGATTTATGGTTACTACAAAGAACATTAGCATTTTTAACATTTGGATTCAATTTATTATGACCTCGTGTTTTAATGCTATTGTTCAAAAAGAATAAATAACCATAAAACACATAATCTCCTATTCATAAGTTTCTAAAGTTAAAACGACTAATTACAAAATCATGAAATTTTGTGAAAAGTGGCTTCAACTATTTTCTATATTATGAAAATATAGTTAAATATTAAAAAGTTGAATATAGACTTTTGGCCAAAAATGGTTACCTTTCAGCCCACTGTGCAGTGATTTTTTTTGGTAAAAATGGACAAAAAATGTTTTTTACCAGTATAGACGGATTTAGCCACATTTTAGTATGGCTGAGTTTCTAGTGGTCTTATATTCTAGGATTGCATTATAGGTCTCTATAGGTCAAAGGTGAAAGGGGGCTCCCATATACGATTTGTTTTGGTAAAAATGGGAGTATATTGAGAACCTGTTTTACCGGTAGTCGGATTGGGGCAATTTTTGGTAAGAGTTAGTTATTAGTGATCCAAATGTATTTGGGATCCATAGGTCAAAGAGGACGGGGTGCTCCCGTACGTTTTTTGTTCTAAAAATAGCAGATACATATAAGCCTATAGAGAAAGTTTGTCGAGCGAACATCCTCCAAACATGACCCTACCCATCCTATTCTATAAAGAATCATCTCTTGATAAAAAATATATTATGACATTTGAGGGAAACGCCCCCTTTCCGCATAGACGGGGTTTAAAGTTTGTATGCAAAAGTCTTTATAGAATGGAAGGGGGGAAAAATAATTACTGTAAACTTTAGGATGGACACACCCCTTTCAAAATTAGGATGGCTTTTTGTTTGTATAAGAAATATCAAAAATAGATATTCATAAGGGTTGTTTGCGATATCAAATGAAAGGTCTTTACAATAGCATAAACTTTAGTTCTAGGAGTTTGAGTATATAATTGTTTTTCCTTCAGTCTCCAGTAGAGTTTCACGATTTTCTTAGAAGAAAAATATTATATTTGCCAGTCTGGGAACTGAAGGGCGGACGATTTGACGAGTTTTTAATGGTTCTATACTCTAGAATTAAATTTAAAGTCTCAAGGTAAAAGGGGGAAAGGGCTTCTTACGGTTTTTTTTTATGAAAATAGATCTAGTCGTAATTTCAAAATATAGTAAAAGCAGCAAACCCAGTTTTATTGTAATTTATTTTAAATTGGTTACACGATAAACAATATTTTTGGTTATTTTTTGGTGATCAGTGGGACGGGTTTTATACACAATATATGAAAAACCCTATCTGTTGGTTGGTTGATGGGAATAATCAGTCTGTATTTTTGCTCCACTACAAAAATATTTTAACAATTTACTCGAATTAAATATTTTTGGTGTAAAAAAAAGACAACAAGCCCAATACAAAATATACAATTCATTTCAATGTTATTTTCATTGTGTTGCGATTGCAATATTGTATGGTTTATCTCGCAGCTTCTCGCAATGTATAAAGCTGTTGTTGTAGATGATTTTGAATTTATTTTTCGAATGTCAACCGTCAAGTCCGCCATATTTTTGGTGCGGGCTATACAGTCGGCGTAATATGTAACTGTATTGCGCGCGTATAAATCCACAAAATCTAGGTCACAATTAATTTTGTGTAATGTATAGTTGTTGTTGTCTTTTGAATTGGTTTTTTGGCTCTTGTGTAAGTATTTTTGTTTTCAGTTATATTTTCTTCGATAGCTTGCTATTTATTCTATATGCAAGTTAATATTTTTTTTATATAAACTAAAAAAATCTTAAATTTCATTATTTCACAACTGCGGCAGAATATTCAAAGACTTTTTATATGTATGGTTAAGTGTGTTCTTGTATATATTATCAAAGGTGCCGTTTTTTTATATGAGAACCCTTGAAATGCATTTTCTAAACCTTTTGCGCTGAACAACAATATTATATATAAGAGGACAAACAATCCGTTCGAGCTCGGTTTGCATTAACAAAAGATTCTACAAAGCTTCAAAAGAAAGTGAAAAAAGAATGCGATGACCCAGAAATATTATATTATACTGAATAAATCTTAAAAATCTCTATAAGAATAATTCTAAAAATATATAATCGTGTTAAACATTATAATATATAGAATGTTTTCCACAAGCTTTTTAAATGTGAAATGCATACTATTTATAAATATACATATATCGCAGTATGTATTATAAATATACACGGAGAGAAAAAATCAGACTTATTATTCTTGGATCTAGTATATTTGCTATCGGTTTTGCGTCTACTTTTGATTTGCTTGATTCACGGAAGCTTTTATATTGATT